>SKCR01001020.1:0-28428 GCA_019454045.1 Zanthoxylum bungeanum | reverse complement strand
TTAATTTATTTTTGGCAAAAATGTAAAACTGACTCTCTAATTTTCACGTTTTTTCATTTCAGTCCTCTAACTTTCAATTTTTGTCAATTCAGTTATCTAACTTTCAATTTTTGTCAATTCAAGAATATGTTATAAATTCGTTACTGCTGCCAAAACGACGCCGTTTTTCTCTAATAGTTATGCGCCCTAACATAAATACTAAGTAAATTTTCAACCCTCTCCCTAAGCTCTCAAATCGGTCTCATTAGCTTCAAAACCCAATTTTGATACTAATTTAATTTAGGCCATATTAAATTAGTTTTCTTTTTCTTATTTTCTTAAATAGTAAAAGAAAAAGAAAATAGGCTACAACAATTTAGAAAATTAATAAATATAATTTTAATGATAATAAGAAAAAATTATATTCCAACAATTACATTTCAAAATGTAATTTTAGAGATTATATTTCAAAGATAAGTGATGTATTTTTTAATTTTTAATATTTGATTTGACAATGTAATTTATAAATATAATTTTAATGTAATTTAGTAACTATTCAATTTTATTTTCTCCTGAAATTACATTGTCAAATCAAATATTACATTACATTAAATAAATCAACCTTAACTTTTTAATTTTTTTTTTTGTGGGAAAAAAAAAGAAGAAAAAACATGATGAGGTATTTGTTTTTGGTGGTATTATGAAGCTAATTTAACATGTCGTTTTAACAAGGCCCCTTGTGTTTTATAATCTTTTCAATTTTTTTGATAACATGTGGGGACAATTGAATTGATATGAACTATGATGAAGGCAATGACAATTGACAATAGGTAAAAAGACATGAGCATATTCACTAAATGTAAGGTCAAATTTCTTTCTTTAAATAGTGAAATTTAAGATTAATAATGGAGTAATTGCTTCATTTAGGTAAAGAGACTGACATCATAAATTGTAGTTATTAATTGTCGAATATATATGGTCTGAAATGTTGGGGTGCCAAAACGAATCAATGAATCGAGTTTGTATCGAATCATAAACGAATCGAATCAAAATGTGATGGATTCATATTCGATTCGTTTATTAAACGAATTGAATACGAATATTCGTTCAATCATGATATTATATGATATCATAATTTACCATAATTGATTTACATTAATTCTTCATAAATATATACATATAAAAAATGTAATTAATATATTTATTAAAAATATCTCACAAAATATCGAAAATATTATTTTTGTTTCTTATGGTAATTAGCCATAATTTCTCGAATCTTAATTGAAAAATAACAATAACTAGTAAAAGAAAATAATAAACGAATCCTAAACGAATGAACGAATCAATGAACTTAAATTCGTATTCGATTCGTTTAATAAACAAATCGAATCAAATTGTCCCATTTATTAAACGGATCCATTTTTTCAAACCCGTATTTGTTTTAAAATGAATCGAATAAACGAATTCTGACCCAAATTGTCATCCCTACTGAAACGTAGTTGGGGTGAGATTCTTCTAGATTCTTCATATTTATCATCAAATCAAAATATGAGAAATTCATTATATTGATATTATGATTCATATTTGTATTCGATTTATTTAATTTGCTTCAATAAAATTAAACAAATCGAATCTTAAAATTGTTTAAATAGTTTATTTGGAAAGATTGCTAAAGTAACCTTGTTACTTAATACTTTTTAAGAGTTTTATTATAATATAATTAAACCGATGTTAAACGAATTTGACTCGTACTCGATTTTTTGAATAAACGAATTATAAATGAATAAACGAATCACTGTGCCCAAATTTATATACGATTCGTTTAATAAAAATATCGAATCGAATTAATCCATTAATTAAACGAATCAATTCTTTCAAATCCACATTCGTTTCAATACAAATCGAATCAAACTAATTAAACTAATTATGATCCAAATTTCCACCCCTACCGATGTGAGACCAAAAGTATACTCTCGTTAATATTCAGAAGATGTTTATCTATTTATTAATATTCTCACGTTCTTATAAATATTGAGATTTTATGAGACTAACTAGAGAGGCTCTAATTCATGTCTTCAACATGAGTACCACCGGACTACAAAGCCATCAAAGTTAATTCATGAAAATTAGACACGTGTAAAAGGATATTCCAATGTTCTCATAAAGATTCCATCCATCACTCCACAAAAGGAAAGGAGTAAGAAAAAAGAGTTGAAAGTGGAGTGCTTTCATGAAAAGCACTTTCTTTTTGCTGGTGAAAATTAGAAGCTTCTCATTATAGCAATAACTATGAGGGTGAGTTTTATAAACTATGAAACAAACGTTAGAGTATAAGTTAGCGTCAAAAAATAATACCATAATGTGAAATTATGGTAACTTATCCGTTTAATAAAACGTTAAAACACAAGCAAATGAAATAAAAACTGAGCCCACTCTCTCCCCATGTTTTGATCAAATATGAAGATACAATGCAATCTATTGGCAGTGAATTTGGATATGAACCACACGATCAAGATTTGACTTGTGCAATCTAGGCCACACAGAATCAGAATATATGATACATGGGTAAAATTTGTGGATTGGCTTAAGAATAGTAGGCGAAATTGCATTTATTGCAAAATTTATGCCAATTCAATATGTTTCTATACGTAGATCCCACAAGCCAGCTCACTTGTCTCACTCAATTATTCATCATAATATGAGCTATAATCTATAATATGATGATCAAGTCGTCTCCATAATTATAAGATTATTTTATATTGGAGCATATAAGAATACGGTTATATATTTTCTCATACGAGAAGATGTCATTTGAGACTAGACAATATCATTCATCTAGTTAAATATATCATCAAATTATAACTAACCAATCGTTTTTATATTTTAAAACATGTGAAAATCGGTCGTAATTTTTAGTGTTCACTTAACATATGTATCTGAAAAATTCTAATTTTTTAGAACCTACCAAAATGCATACATGGTGGGTGGCTAAAGTGAATAATATGCAAATATCCACCTTTGTCTACATAGATGATACATCTACATCTAATTAATATGAATGATAAAATGTGAAACAACCTGAGACCCCTCCCTTTTTAATGCACGTCCATTGATCACATGGAATGTTGTGGTTGAGTCAGCATCTGAAATTAAAAGTTTGATTTTTGACCAAATTTTTTAAAGCTAGTGGTCCTCAATTGTCTTAATTAATGGATTACTCTAACTGAGTTCTTAAAATGAAATCTTATTAAGAAAGGATAAAAAGTATTAAAATTATATTTTATGCTCAAGTCTCTTGTCTGTTTGGACTATCCTAAACAACTTTTTTTTTTTTTTTTTGAAATCGTTGGAAATCTTACCGCCAAACCACTCATTTCAAGCTTAAGCGGAGCAGGTAAAACGTATAAATTACTTTTTTTTTTCAGAAGCATTGGTCCTCATTTCAGTATTTTCAAAAAAAAAAAAAAAAAAATCAGATAAGAGGATTCTCCAAATTCCTGTTTTTTTGAAAGGAAATTCTAGTTAAGAATTTGGGACCAATGTGTCTATATTTGATGGTAACCAATTGGCAAATAGGGTAGCAGCTCAATCATATCAATGAATAACAAGTCCTATGAGTGTCAACCTAGGAAATGACCATCTTGTCTCTTGCCCATGGAGACAAATTCACCATATATGAAATAATTGAAACCAATATATTGAATTAGATAATTATAGATTTTGACAAGGAAATTTTAAAAAGGTTAAGAAATGCCATAACTGGATAGAGAAAATCAATAAATATAAGATTTGATAGCGGTATTTTCAACGTTTTCAAAAAAAAAAAAAAAAAAATTCAATGAAGGTTGTATTTTATTTCATTTAGTGAAGAATTGAAATTTACCAGATCTTTAACAATGGGCACATGAAACACTCCCATTCAATGGGGACTTTTCTCTCCTCGAGTATGAGGAGGATGTCATTAATTTACTGTTTTTCATTAACAATCTACTGATATTTAAAATCAAAATGTTATTAAATTTTAAATTTTTTTTCATATTAAAAAACATATCTATCCACTCATATTTATGAGATGAAAATAAGACTTTTTATTTGATCATATTCCGGTGTTGTGAGAATGAGAGCTCTAAATTTTAATTTTTTTTTTTGGAATCGTTGGAAATTCTGTTGTCAAACCATCCATTCCGGGTTTAGGCGGAGCAAATAAAATTCCCAGCTATCCCATGCTCTTACAAAAAATGCACTCTTTGAATTCGAACTCAAAACCTTAAATTGAGATTTTAAGCCTTACACCATCAAGTCACGTCTATTGAGGATGAGAGCTCTAGATGTCAAGAGATATAACAAACAAAGAGCCCTAGTTATTGCAAACTTAAAATGGCAACTTGCTATAATAATGCCAACTTCCCAATTGATTGCTAAATGGGATTTCCATATAATAACTATATGCACATCTTTTTCTTCAATAACAATGCTTGGGGACCAAAACATTGGCACATGATGAATAATTAATTCAATTCAACCAGCAGCCTTGAAAAATCTTTCTAATCAGCAAGAAGTACAATCCCAGCAACTACAAAAATATCAGTGATGCACAAAACTCCATCCATTCTCTAACAGTGCCACAATTCATGCAAACATTTATGCACAAGCATGTGGTCACGACATTCACAAAAGGACATGAAGAATTATGGTATTAAAATTAGGGCTGGCAAAAATATATGGATTCGTAAAGATTCGGAAAATTTAGATTCGAATGTGTAATTAGAAAAATCCAAATTCATGTGTAAGATTTCCGGACTCGCACAGATTCGGACCTCTGAATTCAGATTTTTGAACAATTCCTCGGATTCAGATTTTAAAAAAATATATTTATATTATCTGGATATTCAGAAATCTAAACCGGATATACCCACATATGGATATGGATTTCCCTAATAAAAAATTGATATAACGTATTATCTTTTTCTTTTCCGTAATGTATTTTCTCAAGTCCTAAAATGAAGCTTATCGGGTTACCCCCGACACCTGATGTCTTTAGCTTCTGTTCCTGAAACACAGCTAAATTAATGAAATAAATACATATCCAATCTGATCTCAACTCAAGACTATTGTTTTTTATTTTTTTCATATTTTTTCTTGCAAATGTGAGAAAATGAATGGAACGAACATCCATTTATGTTTGTGGCAGTGGCAACAAAGTAAAATTTAGGCAAAAATGCAAAACTCACCCTCTAACTTTCACGTTTTTTCATTTCAGTCCTCTAACTTTCAGTTTTGTCAATTTAGTCCTCTAATTTTCAATTTTTGTCAATTCAGTCATCCATTACAAATCCGTTACTGCTGCCAAAACGACGCCGTTTAACGGAGGACTGAATTAACAAAAATTGAAAGTTAGAGGACTTTCAATTTATTACACAAACATAAAATAACCACTTCATCTTTAAAATGATATTGGAAGAAATCACAACCCTAGATAGTTTTTAGTATTGAATTTTCTTAAACCTACATTCGTGCGATTTTATTTACTTGTTTTTAAATTTAAAATCTTCATCATTTCAAATCAATCAATCAACCTGTTAGATACTAGTAATCATTTGACCTCATAAAATTAATAGATTATGTATTAAGTCCTCGTGGGATCGATACTTTTTATACTACTTGAACGATATGTGCGCTTGCGTTATACGCGTGTGTTTACGCCGGTCAAGTTTTTGGCACCGTTGCCCGGGACTTATTTATCTTTCACTATTAGTTTAGAAGTTAGATACGTTACTTGTATCTAATTTTCTTTTTACTTATTGTTTTTGTTTTATTGTGTTTCAGGTTCTCAGACACTACATGAGACGAACCAGAAGCTTTGAACTCCGACCGCTTGACCCAGAGATTGAAAGAACCATCAGACAGTTGAGAAGGGAAAGACGAGAAGGCCAAGAAGCAATCATTAACATGGAACCTGAACCTTTGAACGTTGCACCACCGATTCCCATTCGAGACAGAACCATTCCGGTGGTTAACAGACTCATTTCTTGTATTATACTTCCTCCCATACCAGCAAATACGGGTGACATCAAAACATGCATCCAGATGATTCAGCAGTCAATACAGTTTGAGGGGAATGCAACTGAAGATCCTAATGCCCACATCAGCAACTTCCTGAAAGTTTGCGGCACTTTCAATTACAACCGAGAAGCTGAAGAAGCAATGAGACTGCGTATTTTCCCATACTCCTTGAAAGACAGAGCTAAAGCTTGGCTACATTCACTACCAGCAGGTTCCATCACAACTTGGAACACTTTAGCCACCAAATTTCTTGTAAAGTACTTCCACCAGCCAGAACTGGAAAGTTAAGAAATGACATCACATCCTTTGTACAATAAGACTCAGAAACTCTCTACGAAGCTTGGGAAAGGTACAAAGATTTGCTCCAGAAATGTCCTCACTATGAGATTCCAAAATGTCTTCAAGTCCAAACTTTCTATAATGGACTTTCTGGACTGATGAGAACCACAATCGATGCTGCTGCTGGAGGAGCTTTGATGGCAAAAGAAGAAGATCAAGCCTGGGACCTAATCGAAGAAATGGCTAACAACAATTCATTGTGGCCAACAGAAAGGAGCATGATCCAAAGAATTGCAGGAATTTATGAAAGTGGAGCTAATACAGCAGTCAACGCCAAACTAGATTAGATATGCAAATTCATGGAGACTTTTACCACTGGATTCACAAGTTCACCATATGGAGGAGCACCAGAATCAAACCAACTTGAAGAGACGGTGAATTATGTCAACAATTTCAACAGACAGGGGAACAATCCATATTCCAACACCTACAACCCAGGGTGGAGGAATCATCCTAATTTTTCATGGAGCAACAATTCAGGGCAAAAGAACAATCCACCACCTGGATTCCAACAGCAGAACTATCCACCATCTGGATTCCAGCAACAGAACAAAGGCCAGGAGCAGACAAATGAACAATGAATAGCAGAAGTGCTGACTCAGTTAAAAAAGTACGATGCTATGTTTCAGAGCCAATCAGCTTCCATCAAAGCACTGGAAAATCAAATCGGACAACTGGCCAATGTTCAGAGTTACAGACCACCAGGTAATCTTCCCTGCAACACAGAACCAAATCCAAGGAACCGAGTGAAGGAGCAATGTCAAGCCATTACCTTAAAAAGTGGTACTGAGATCAACAAAGATATTGGAATCAAAGCAACAATTGAGGAAGTTCCAAAATATGCAGTTCCAATGATGGAGGAAAAAGAAGCAAAAGAAAAAGAAAAAGATCAGATCACTCCACCTCTACCTTTTCCTCAGCGTCTTCAGAAAAATAAACTGGACAAACAATTTGCTCGATTCTTAGAGGTGTTCAAAAAGTTGCATATCAACATTCCATTTGCAGAAGCCTTGGAAGAAATGCCCAGTTATGTCAAATTCATGAAAGACATTCTTTCACGAAAACGGAGATTGGGAGACTACGAGACAGTAGCATTAACGGAAGAATGCAACGCCATCATTCAAAGGAAACTTCCCCCGAAGTTGAAAGATCCTGGCAGTTTCACTGTCCCATGCACCATTGGAGAACATTACATCGGTAAGGCTTTATGTGATTTAGGAACCAGTGTTAACTTGATGTCTTTTTCTATTTACAGGAAACTGCAGATTGGAGAAGCAATGCTGATGAGCGGAAAATATATCAATATTTACCGCCCCTTTAACTTAATATTTTGTTTAGTTTCTCGGGTTTGATGAATGTTTTGATGTGTTTTAGTTTATTTTGCAGATAAAATAATATCGGGTCTCAATGAAATCATTTAGGACGAAATATGGGTCAAATAAGGGCAATTATTGGACTTGATATTTTAATTTTGGAGATTGGAAACTTGAAAGGGCGTTTTTGACGAAGTGCAGTTTTGGAAATTCCAATTTTGTGCATCTATCGTATTTTGGGCATAACTTTTTACTCCGATATCGGATTGAGCTGATTCAAGTTCCAGATTAAAGATGACTAAATGATCTACAACTTTGAAAGACAAAATAATTTCTAATTCTGAAGATTTCATGCCCGAAATTGATGAACCATCCAGAAGTGTGTTGTGTGTAATTATTAAAGTCACTTTCAAAGCAAAAAATAAATTAATAAATAAATAATAAAAATTATCAAATCATCACCAAACATGATAAGAGATTAGTGGAGCAATTAATAATGGATTTGGTGGAGGAATTAGTGGAGCAATTAGTGGAGCAATTAATAATTGATTTGGTGGATGATTTGATGGAGGCAAAATTTTGCCTATAAATACCAAGCCATTTCATTTGTAAAATTCATACTTTCTTCTAAGGAATTCCTTAAGAATACTAAGAAGATTGTATCTTGTTTGAGTATTTATAGCTTTCAGTAATTAATTTCCGCTTTCGCACTTTATTTTCTTTACTTTTCAGTTTTTACTTTCCGCAATTTACTTTTACGCACAATACTTTTTCTTTCTTTAATTTTCAGCATTTACTTTTCAGTAATTTACTTTCCGCAATTTACTTTTCAGTAATTTACTTTTCAGCATTTACTTTTCAGCATTAATTTTCAGTATTTAATTTTAGCATTTATTTTTCAGCAATTTACTTTTCAGTATTTAATTTTCAGTATTTTACTTTATGTCTTTTATTTTATTTAAATTTTTACTACCCGTAAATATGTGTCGTAACTAAGCCAGTTATCTGGGGTTGTGATGACTTTTAATAGCACTATTTTATAAGGGGTTAGATTATAGTTTGGGTATTATAAAGATTTATTTATTGAGTCTTAATCTTAATGCTTTTTCATTAACTGGCCATTAATAAAATTGATCTGGTAAATCTAAAATGAACTAGACATAAGGATTTTAGGTTTCAGCCTTAGACTCAATAGCCCACGATCTTCCTTGAGGATAGATAACCCTTTAATAGATTTCCTTACAGGATAGACATATACCTGTCGGGCGGGGGTAGCCATAATTGGAACTTAAACTTAATGAATCCAGATAATTTGGTTGACATAGACATATGGTTCAATTGGGTTAAACTGGGTATTTGTGTCTGACCATCGACAGAGGCTTACACATAATTTAGTGTTCCAGGTTAATAAATCAATATATTACCCAACTTTAAGATAACCACTTCATCTTTAAAATGATATTGGAAGAAATCACAACCCTAGATAGTTTTTAACATTGAATTTTCTTAAAACCTACTTTCAAATAATTTTATTTACTTGTTTTTAAATTTAGAATCGTCACCATTTCAAATCAATCAAACAACCTGTTAGATACTAGTAATCATTTGACCTCATAAAATTAATAGATTAGATATTAAGTCTTCGTGGGATCAATATTTTTATACTACTTGAACGATACGTGCGCTTGCGTTATACGTGTGTGTTTACGCCGGTCAAGTTTTTGGCGCCGTTGCCGGAACTTATTTATCTTTTACTATTAGTTTAGGGGTTAGATACCTTTACTTGTATCTAATTTCTTTTTACTTATTGTTTTTGTTTTCTTGTGTTTTAGGTTCTTAGAAGCTACATGAGACGAACTAGAAGCTTTGAACTCCGACCGCTTGACCCAAAAATTGAAAGAACCATCAGACAGTTGAGAAGGGAAAGGCGAGAAGGCCAATAAGCTTTAGTCAACATGGAACCTGAACCTTTGAACGTTGCACCACCGATTCCCATTTGAGACAGAACCATTCCGGTGGTTGACGGACTCATTTCTTGCATTGTACTTCCTCCATTACCAGCAAATGCAGGTGACATCAAAACATGCATTCAGATGATTCAGCAGTCAGTTCAGTTTGGGGGGAATGCAACTGAAGATCCTAATGCCCACATCAGCAACTTCCTGGAAGTTTGCGACACTTTTAATTACAACCGAGAAGCTGAAGAAGCAATGAGACTGCGAGTTTTCACATACTCCTTGAAGGACAAAGCTAAAGCTTGGCTACATTCACTACCAGCAGGTTCCATCACAACTTGGAACACTTTAGCCACCAAATTTCTTGCAAAGTACTTTCCATCAACCAGAACCAGAAAACTGAGGAATGACATCATATCCTTTGTACAACAAGATTCAGAATCCCTCTGCGAAGCTTGGAAAGGTATAAAGATTTGCTCCGGAAATGTCCTCACCATGAGATTCCAAAATGGCTTCAAGTCCAAACATTCTATAATGGGCTTTCTGGAATAATGAGAACCACAATTGATGCTGCTGCTGGAGGAGCTTGATGGAAAAAAGAGAAGATCAAGCCTGAGACCTAATCGAAGAAATGGCCAACAACAATTCCTTGTGGCCAACAGAAAGGAGCATGATCCAAAGAATTGCAGGAATTTATGAAAGTGGTGCCAATACAACAGTCAACACCAAGCTAGATCAGATATGCAAATTCATGGAGACTCTTACCACTGGATCCATAAGTTCACCATATGGAGGAGCACCAGAGTCGAACCAACTTGAAGAAACGGTGAATTTTGTCAACAATTTCAACAGATAGGGGAACAATCCATATTCCAACACCTACAACCCAGAGTGGAGAAATCATCCTAATTTATCATGGAGCAACAATTCAGGCCAACAACAGAACTATTCACCACCTGGATTCCAACAACAGAACAAAAGCCAGGAGCAGGCAAATGAACCAGGAATAACAGAAGTGTTGACCCACTTGAAAAAGATAGAAGCAAAACACGACTCTCAAGCAGCAATATATGATACTATGTTTCAATCTCAAGCAGCAAGATATGATGCTATGTTTCAATCCCAAGCAGCATTAATTCAAGGTCAATCTGCTTCTATTAAAGCACTGGAGAATCAAATTGGACAACTGGCAAATGCTCAGAGTTACAGACTGCCAGGTACCCTTCCTAGCAACACATAGCCAAATCCAAGAAACATGGGGAAGGAACAATGTCATGCCATCATGTTAAAAAGCGGTACTGAAATCAACAAAGATGTTGGAGCCAAAACAGCTGCTTAGGAAGTTCCAAAAGAAACAAAGCAACATATGGAGGAAAAAGAAGCAAAGGAAAAAGAACAAATCATTCCACCTCCATCTTTTCCTCAACGTCTTCAGAAGAAAAAATTGGACAAGCAGTTTTCTCGGTTCCTGGAGATCTTTAAAAAGCTGCATATCAACATTCCATTTGCAGAAGCGTTGGAACAAATACCCAGCTATGCCAAATTCATGAAAGACATTCTTTCACGAAAACGGAGATTGAGAGATTACGAGACAGTAGCATTATCAGAAGAATGCAGCGCTATCATTCAGAGGAAACTTCCCCCAAAGTTGAAAGTTCCTGGCAGTTTCACTGTTCCTTGCACCATATGAGAACATGACTTCGGTAAGGCTCTGTGTGATTTAGGTGCTAGTGTTAACTTGATGCCTTTTTCTATTTTCAGGAAATTACAGATTGGAGAAACAATGCCAACTTCAGTCTCACTACAACTTGCTGATAGAACGCTCGTATTTCCGAGAGGTGTAGTTGAAGATGTGCTGGTCAAGGTTGACAAATTCATTTTCCCAGCAGATTTTATTGTCCTTGATATGGAGGAAGATGCAGACGTACCAATCATCCTCGGGAGACCATTCTTGGCTACAGGTCGAACCATTATTGATGTACAAAAAGAAGAATTAACCATGATGGTACATGACCAAGAAGTAACATTCAATATTTTCAAGGCTATGAATGTTTCAAACTTGATGTGATACACAGTACCATTCAGAACTCCAATGCAATGCAAAGTTCTACTGACAAACTTAAAACATGTCAATTTCCTGAGGAGCCTAAAGATAAAACATCTTTTGCACTGAAAGAGCCAATTCTTGCTCTACAAGCAACAGAAGAGAAAAAGTTCCACCAGCTCAACGAATTGGAGGAATTTCATAATCAGCCTTTTGAGGATGCCAAATTGTACAAAGAAAAGGGCAAGAAAAGACATGATGAAAAGTTAGTGCGCATACAACTGGAACTAGGGCAGAAGGTACTATTAAACAAATCAAGGGTGAAATTCTTCCCATGGAAGCCAAAATCACGGTGGTCAGGTCCATTTGTGATCACCAAAGTTTTACCAGATAGAGCCGTTGAGATACATGATCCTGACTCCAATAAAACTTTCAAGGTTAAAAACAAGCGTGTCAAGCACTACTGGGGAGAATCATTTGAGCGAAAAAAAGAAAGTGTTACACTTTCAGATCCAGCTTAACGTTTGAGAAGTCAAGTCTGGCGTGTTTTATTTTTGTGTGTTTAGTTTTTTTGAAGATTAAGTCATTTCAAGGTGGAAGAAGCTCTCGCAAATCTTCACAAGCAATTTCCTTCTCTCTCTCAAAAATCTCTGATGAAAGTATACAAAGCTCGCTTGGAACAGATGAGATTATTGATGATCAAAGGTATTCCTACTGAAATTCGTTGGATTATTGAAGCACGGGTCCGATTGGAAGGTGAGTCTTCTGACTCTTTTATTTCACATCTGCCTGGTTTTGGAAGAAGCACCTATGCAAAGAAACGTAGAGCTAAGCAAATGGGTGTTTGTTATAAATGTGAACGCTGGAATTGCAATACTCGTTGTCGTTCTTTAGGAATGATGTCTGATAATCGCGAAGACAAAATTAAATTCATTAGGGATGGCTTGAGTAAGGAGTCTTTAGATGATATATCTTCGACTTTTGAGACGCATGCCAGTGGATATGTTCACATAGCCTTTCGCAAATTACATACACAATTTCAAAAAGAAAGACAACTGTTAAGTCTCGGGAATCTAACTTAAAAAGACACTGTTTGCCAATTTATAAGAAAATTGGATGAGAAGCTTGTCCCCGACGCATAGACGTCAATCAAGCTGTTATTTTTCTTGTGAATATTATATCTCTTTGTCTTTTCCTAATAATTGTAATTTTTGTTTGTTGTTTTCTTTTATTTTCTCCGACTCCGAGATCCAGACCTTTTTGACTATCACGATATTATTTCGCTACTAATCGTCCTCTGGAAGATACTTGTGCTATTTTTACTCACCCTTTTCAGGTGTTATAAATTCAACTCATCATTGCACTTTTGAAGACATCCAGAGTAAAACATGGAAGCCAATTCAAGAAGACGAGTTGAAAACATATGGTGTGTTTTGCGGTAGTAGTGTTGGTACTAAACCACAATACGTAGAAGCAGCACAGAATTGGGTCGAGTCTTAGCTGCAAGGAATATGCACTTAATATATGGCGGAGGAAATCTTGGACTAATGTGGATCGTTTCAAATGCCGCACATGAAGGAGGCAGTCACGTTTTGGGAATCATTCCAAAACCCTTGGTAGAAGCAAATCTTATTGAACCATCAAACGGAGAGGAACTGATCGTGCCAGGTATGTCTGAACGACTAGTGGAAATGATTAACCGTGCTGATGCTTTTATTGCTTTGCCAGGTGACTTGGGCACATTGGAGGAAATTTTTATAGTACTATCTTGGGCGAACCTGAACATACACCAGAAACCAATTGGACTGCTCAACGTTGATGGATTTTATGATTTTCTTTGTGTTTTCTTGATGATGCTCGGAAAGGGTTCGTGTCGAAACCTTTGAAAGAACTCCTCTTTACTTACTGCCAGAACTGCTCCGGATCTAATAGACCAACTCATAGCCTATGAACCACGAGTTGACCCTATCTTTTCAAAGATAAATTGGTCCGAGGACGATCGTGGTAAGAGGCGTAGGATTAATCTGGATCTTAATCTTTAATTTCCTGTAGAATTTCAGCTAACCAGGTACTATCTTCTAAACTCTTCTTCTACTGTTTAAGACATTGGGGACAATGTCTCATTTAGGTTTGGGGGGGGAATTAGTTGATCAGTATCTTGTTTTTAGTTTGTGTGTTTATTTTTATTTTTAGTCCAATTTTTTTCGAAAATACAACAAAAAAATTGAAATGTTTTCAAAAATTACAAAATATTTTGTGTTTTTTATTTTGACTAAAATGGTGAAATTGGTAAGAGATAGCTGAGTAAGGAGTTCCACTCCTGATACGTATCTCAAGCCTATTTTCGAAATCAGTTAATTTGTTTATTTTCATTTTAAATTATTTAATTTGTAAATTCTTCATAAAACGAACTAAAATGGATCTTCATATGTTCAGTTTAGCAGATATTATCAACATAATAGAAACATACGGACATGAACTAAAATTGAAAAGTTTGTAATATTCAGTGCTCTAGTTTAATTGGAGGAAGCATCTCAAAAAGCAATGAGTAAAAAAAAAATCTAAGATCTGAGTTATTAAGTCTGTAAGGGTGTTTTAACACCTAGTGCCCTAAAACCAACTGGTTTGGGAGTCACTGGCCCAAACTCGCTACATGGTCAAGATGCTGCATAATATATATATATATATAGATATATATATATATATATATATATATATATATATCTGAAGTCTGAGTAATTAAGTCTGTAGGGGTGTCTTAACACCTGGTGCCCTAAAGCCAACTGGTTTGGGAGCCACCGACCTAACACTCGTTACATAGATGGAAGATATTGTATATAAAATAAAAACTAAAGAAAAAATCAAAGAAAACAGAAAAATATTCCATTATTGCAAAAAGAGTGAATTCTGATAAAAATTTAGGACAAAAATATTACTCTCTCTTATCAACTACACTTGTGACTGTTGTGGGCAAAAATGAGTTGATTAATATTTTGTCGACTGTGTATATGGAGAATGGTAAAAAAAATCGAGAATTTACTTATTCGGTAATTTAGAATGAAAAAAAACAACTATTGACTTGGAGTAGAAATTTCATCTGATTAGTCACTAACTTCTTTATTCTCTTTTCTCTTGTCTTTTTGCTTTTGTGTGTATTAGTTTTATTATCTTTTTACTTTTGTAAAACGTTTGTGGGTATCATTGCTGTAAGCCCTCACGAGACTATAACTAAATCGTCCACTAGGGACACCTAGGGGTTTAAAGGCTTGTTTGCATATGCTAAATGCAACCGTGATCCCTACGAAAGTGGCTTAGTTTAATTTTAATTGTTTCTTATATTTTATTTTGTGTTTTGCTCGAGGACTAGCAAAATGTTAGGTTTGGGGATGTGATGAGCGGAAAATATATCAATATTTACCGCCCCTTTTACTTAATATTTTGTTTAGTTTCTCGGTTTGATGAACGTTTTGATGGTGTTTTAGTTTATTTTGCAGATAAAATAATATTGGGACACAATGAATCATTTAGGACGAAATGTGGGTCAAATAAGGGCAAAAATTGGACTTGACATATTAATTTTGGAGATTGGAAACTTGAAAGGGCGTTAACGAAGTGTAGTTTTGGAAATTCTAATTTTGCATATCTGTCGTATTTGGGCATAAACGTTTTACTCTGATATCTGATTGAGCTGATTCAAGTTTCAGATTAAAGAAGACTCAAAGATATACAACTTTTAAAGACAAAATAATAGATTTGGTGGAGCATTTAGTGGAGCAATTAATAATTGATTTGGTGATGATTTGATGGAGGCAAAATTTTGCCTATAAATACCAAGCCATTTCATTTCATTTGTAAAATTCATACTTTCTTCTAAGGAATTCCTTAAGAATACTAATAATATTGTATCTTGTTTGTTTATTTATAGCTTTCAGTAATAAATTTCCGCTTTCGCACTTTATTTTTCTTTACTTTTCAGTTTTTACTTTCCGCAATTTACTTTACGCACAATACTTTTTTCTTTCTTTAATTTTCAGCATTTACTTTTCAGTAATTTACTTTTCCGCAATTTACTTTTCAGTAATTTACTTTCAGCATTTACTTTTCAGCATTTAATTTTCAGTATTTAATTTCAGCATTTACTTTCAGCAATTTAATTTTCAGTATTTTACTTTATGTCTTTTATTTTATTTAAATTTTTTACTACCCGTAAATATGTGTCGTAACTAAGCCAGTTATCTGGGGTTGTGATGAAATCCATATCACCGGTTTATAAGGGGTTAGATTATAGTTTGGGTATATAAAGATTTATTTATTGAGTCTTTCTTAATGCTTTTTCATTAACTGGCCATTATAAAATTGATCTGGTAAAATCTAAAATGAACTAGACATAAGGATTTTAGGTTTCAGCCTTAGACTCAATAGCCCACGATCTTCCTTGAGGATAGATAACCCTTTAATAGAGATTCTTACAGGATAGACTTACCTGTCGGGGGGGGGTAGCCATAATTGGAACTTAAACTTAATGAATCCAGATAATTTGGTTGACATAGACATATGGTTCAATTGGGTTAAACTGGGTATTTTGTGTCTGACATCGACAGAGGCTTACACATAATTTAGTGTTCCAGGTTTAATATCAATATATTACCAACTTAAGATAACCACTTCATCTTAAAATGATATTGGAAGAAATCACAACCCTAGATAGTTTTTAATATTGAATTTTCTTAAACCTACTTTCAAACAATTTTATTTTACTTTGTTTAAATTTGAATCGTCACCATTTCAAATCAATCAAACAACCTATTAGATACTAGTAATCATTTGACCTCATAAAATTAATAGATTAGATATTAAGTCCTCGTGGGATCGATTTTTTATACTACTTGAACGATACGTGCGCTTGCGTTATGTGTGTGTGTTGTTTACGCCGGTCAAATGCCTACCTCAGTCTCGTTGCAACTTGCTGATCGAACGCTCGCATTTCCAGAGGGTGTTTTGAAGATGTGCTGGTCAAAGTCGACAAACTCATCTTCTTGCAGCAGATTCATTATCCTTGACATGGAAGAAGGCAAAGAAGTACATATCATTCTTGGGAGACCATTCTTGGCTACAGGTAAAACTGTGATTGATGTGCAAAAAGGAGAACTGACCATGAAAGTTCAGGACCGAGAAGTTACCTTTAAATATTTTCAAAGCCATGAAATTCTCGAGCGATGAAAGGAAGAAGAATGCTTCAGAGTTGATTTGTTGATAATATCGTTCAGAATACTGAGCCAAATCCCACAGATACACTTGAAGCTTGCATCACCAACATGACTGACAGCGAGCTAAATGCTGAATCCTGGAAGTATCAACTACCTTGACAAACCATTCCGATTCAAAGCCACAACCACCAGTTGAAAGCTTGGAACTGCCAAAGAAAGATCGAATCAAACCTTCGATTGAAGAACCACCACAGTTGGAGCTGAAGTTACTTCCGAAGCCATCTCATGTATGCATTTCTTGGAAACTCTTCTGAAATACATGTTATTATTTCTTCTTCACTAACATTGGAGCAAGAAGAAAAGCTACTGAGAGTATTACGAGAGCACAAAAGAGCCATTGGCTGGACTATAGCAGACATTGATGCATTAGTCCATCATTTTGCATGCACAAGATTCTGATGAACGATGAGTACAAACCCACAGTGGAGCATCAACGGAGACTCAATCCAATCATGAAAGAAGTCGTGAAGAAAGAAATCATCAAATGGTTGGATGCTGGCATCATTTACCCCATCTCAGATAGTACTTGGGTGAGTCATATACAGTGTGTACCAAAGAAATGAGGAATCACTGTGGTCACCAATGAAAAGAACGAGCTAATTCCAACAAGAACGGTGACTGGATAGATAGTATGCATGGACTACAGGAAACTGAACAAAGCCACGAGAAATGACCATTTTCCGCTACCATTCATTGACCAGATGTTAGACAGACTGGCCGGACATGAGTTCTATTGCTTTCTAGACGGATATTCAGGGTACAATCAGATTGCCATTGCCCTAGAAGATCAGGAGAAAACCACATTTACATGTCCCTATGGTACTTTTGCTTTCCGCAGGATGCCATTTGGATTATGTAATGCCCCCGCCACTTTTCAATGTTGCATGATGGCCATCTTCTCAGACATGCTGGAGCAGAGTATGGAGGTATTCATGGATGACTTTTCTGTGTTTGGAGATTCTTTTGACCATTACTTGCAAAATCTGGAACATGTGTTACAAAGGTACGAAGATACAAACCTAGTACTCAACTGGGAGAAATGTCATTTCATGGTACAGGAAGGCATTGTTCTTGGACACCGGATCTCACAAAAGGGAATCGAGGTAGACAAAGCAAATATTGAAACAATTGAAAAACTACCTCCGCCGACATCAGTCAAAGGGATTCGAAGCTTTCTCGGACATGCTGGATTTTACAGGAGATTTATCAAAGACTTTTCCAAGATTGCAAAACCTCTTTGCAATCTTCTGGAAAAGGATGCGCCTTTCAACTTTACAAAAGAATGCCAGGAAGCTTTTGAGATCTTAAAACAGAAGCTGGTCTCTACCCTCATCATTGTAGCACCAGACTGGACCATTCCATTTGAAGTGATGTGCGATGCTAATGATTTTACTGTAGGTGCAGATTTGAGACAACGCAAAGAAAAGATTTTCCAATCCATTTATTATTCCAGCAAACTCTGAATGAAGCTCAACTCAACTACACAACCACTGAAAAGGAGTTGCTCGCAGTTGTGTAAGCTTTTGACAAATTCCACTCCTATCTGCTGGGTCCCAAAGTGGTGGTCTACACAGATCATTCAGCAATCAAATATCTGATCACGAAGAAAGATGCCAAACCCAGATTGATCAGTTGGATACTTCTTCTGCAAGAATTTGATGTGGAGATCAAAGACAGGAAAGAGACAGAAAACCAAGTGGCAGATCATCTATCAAGGCTCGAGAATGGAGAAATAGTTGGCAAAGATCTGTTAATCAAAGAAACTTTTCCAGATGAACAGCTGTTTGCCATGAAACAACAAGATGCCCCTTGGTATGCTGACTATGTACACTACATTGTGTCAGGAAAATAGCTGTTGGAATGGACAACTCAGCAACAGAAGAATTTTTTCAAAGAAGTCAAACACTATGTCTGGGATAAGTCGTACCTGTTCAAACGTTGTGCTGATCAATTACTGAGACGTTGTGTTCCACATGAGGTGGTCAACAGTGTTTTACAGCACTGTCATTCATCACCATATGACGGACACTTCAGCGGAAACAAAACTGCAGCCAAAGTCCTACAATCAGGTTTGTTCTGGCCCACTCTTTTTAAAGATGCTTATCTTTTTGCTCTTCAATGTGACAGGTGCCAGAGAATGGGGAATATTTCGAAAAGAAATGAATGACCGTTGCAAACCATTCTGGAAGTGGAGATATTCGATGTGTGGGGTATTGATTCATGGGACCCTTTGTCCATCATTCAGAAACTTGTACATCTGATGAGTGGTATTTATATCACTATTTCCCACTCATTTAGCCTAATGTTTTGTATTGTTTCTCGAGTTTTATGAACGTTTTGATGTGTTTTGTTGTTATTTTACAGATAAATAAAGTTTGGAAAGCACTTGAGGCAATTTGGGGCAAAAACGGACAAAAATGCGTCAACAGGGATATTTTCGTCTTTTCAGCGTCGCGACGCTGAAGCCTTGCGCGGCGCGACGCCCAGGATGCGCCGAATGTGCTAACATGCGCCGTCAGCCACATGTCAAAATCTGATAGGTTGGACTTGCTAACGTGCGCCGGATCTTGCTAACGTGCGCCGGATCTTGCTAACGTTCGCCGCCATTGCTAACATGCGCCTCATGCCATGTGTCATCACCTCATTGGACCACCCAAACCGCGTGCCACGTGTCGCCTCTCTCTTGGACCGAATAATCAACGAATCAGAGCATGCCACGTGTCACCATTCTATTAGACCGAATTTACACCCAATCACAAGATTACACGTGGCACGATTTCATTGGACCGCATCGCCAGTCAACCAGAGCGTGACACATGTCACCAATTATTGTGCCGACAGCCGCGTGGTCAACGTACGCGTGGACTCCATAAACTGTTGCCAGCGTCGCGACGCTAGTGCATTTTCAGCGTCGCGACGCTGGGCCAAAATTTGCCTATAAAAGGAGGCCGCCATTTCAGTTTTAGTTGCACATTCTCTCTCATTTTCTTTGATGTAAAATCGGGAGTTTCTCTCTCTAATCTCTTTTAATTTAAGTTTTGTAATTAATTACATTTTGTAATAGTAATTACTTTCTGTAATAGTAATAGTAATAGTAATTTATCTTGTTTTTACTGTTTCAGTTTTACTATTCAACCATGATGAGGTAACTTCTCCTTGCTAAGGTGAAAGGTAATTCTTTTTACTGTTACTATTTAGATTAATCTCCCTTAAATATAATATATTTACTATTTAAAATTTGACTTAATACGGATACCGCCATATTGGTCGGTTGGTTATTAAATTTAAATTGGTTTAAATCTGACTAATCCAGGATACCGCCTATATGGCTGGTTGATAATTAAATTTTCTTACCGCCTATATGGCAGGTTCATGGACAAATCATACCGCCTTTATGGTTGGTCGGACTTAATTTGAATTAATCAGGTTACCGCCTATATGGCTGGTTGGTAATACTATCACAAGTTTATATATTATTTTATGGGAGATATCTAAAATAGTAAATAGTAAAAGTAATTCCTTTTACCTTAGCATTTTATTTTATTTACTTTTCAGTATTTACTTTACCGCATTTACTATTTCGCATTTTTACTTTATGGCTTTTACTTTTAAGTTTTTACTAGCCCTAGCCATGTGTCATAACTAAGTTAGTTATCTAGGGTTGTGATGAATTTCAATATCACTGGTTTATAAGAGTTAGATTATAGTTTGGGTAATATAAAGATTTATTTATTGAGTCTTAATCTTAATGCTTTTTATTAACTGGCCATTAATAAAATTGATTAGGTAAACTTAAAATGAACTAGACATAGGGATTTTAAGTTTAAGACCTTAGACTCAATAGCCCACGATCTTCCTTGAGGATAGATAACTCTTTTAATAGATTTCCTTACAGGATAGGAATATACCTGTCGGCGGGGGGGGGTAGCCTTAATTGGAACTTAATCTTAATGAATCTAGTTAATTTGGTTGACATAGACATATGGTTCAATTGGATTATACTAGGTATTTGTAATTGACCATCGGAAGAGGCTTTCACATAATTTAGTGTTCTAGGTTAATAAATCAATATATTACCCAACTATAGGATAACCACTTCATCTTTAAATAATATTGAAAAGATTCACAACCCTAGATAGTTTTTAATATTGAATTTTCTTAAAACTTACTTTCGAACAATTTTATTTACTTGTCTTTAAATTTAGAATCGTCGCCATTTCAAATCAATCAAACAACCTGTTAGATACTAGTAATCATTTGACCTCATAAAATTAATAGCTTAGGTATTAAGTCCTCGTGGGATCGATATTTTTTATACTACTTGAACGATACGTACGCTTGCGTTATACGTGTGTGTTTACGCCGGTCAACATCCTGGTTGCTGTAGACTACGTCTCCAAATGGGTTGAAGCAATTCACTGCCATCCAATGATTCAAAAGTGGTGATCAAATTCATGAAAAAGAACATTTTCACTCGGTTCGGAACACCTCGTGCAATCATCAACGATGGTGGCTCTCATTTCTGCAACAGATACTTCGATGCACTCATATCCAAATACAGAGTTATTCACAAGGTTGCCACTGCTTACCATCCACAGTCAAATGGACAGGTTGAGGTTTCAAACAGGGAAATCAAAAGAATCTTGGAGAGAACTGTTGGATCAACAAGGAAAGACTGGTCAACAAAATTGGATGACGCATTATGGGCCTATCGAACAGCTTACAAAACACCCATTGGTATGTCCCCATATCGATTGGTGTTTGGAAAAGTGTGCCATCTGCCAGTTGAGCTTGAGCGCAAGGCGTACTGGGCACTAAAGAAGTTGAAGCTTGATTCACAAGCTGCAGGAGAGAAAAGACTCCACCAACTCAATGAATTGGAGGAATTTCGCTTACAGGCTTATGAGAATGCCAGACTGTACAAAGAAAAGACCAAGAAATGGCATGATCGAAAAATAGTGCACAAACAGTTTGAACCAAGGCAGGAAGTGTTGTTGTACAATTCACGGTTGAAACTTTTCCCTGGAAAGTTGAAATCAAGGTGGTCAGGTCCATTTGTGATCACTCAGGTTTTACTATATGGAGCTGTTGAGTTACTGGATCCCAACACCAACGAAACATTCAAGGTTAATAGTCAGTGTGTCAAGCACTACTGGGGAGAATCATTTGAGCGACAAAAAGAAAGTGTCACACTTTCAAATCCAGCCTAACGTTCGAGAAGTCACGTCTAGCTGACGACTTTAAACTTAGCGCTCGTAGGGAGGCAACCCATGCAATTTTTGTATATATTGTGATTTGGTGTGATTTAATTTTGTGTGTTTAGTTTTTGCAGATTAAGTCATTTCAAGATGGAAGAAGCTCTAGCAAATCTTCACAAGCAATTTCCTTCTCTCCCTCAAAACTCTCTGATGAAAGTTTACAAAGCTCGCTTGGAACGAATGAGACTACTAACAATTCATGGTGTTCCTAATGATATTCGTTGGGTAATTGAAGCACGGTTCTGATTGGCAGGTGAGTCTTCTGACTCTTTTATTTCATATATGCCTGGTTTTGGAAGAAGCACATATGCAAAGAAACGTAGAGCTAATCAAATGGGTGTTTGTTACAAATGTGCACGCTGGAATTGCAATACTTGTTGTCGTTCTTTAGGAATTGTGTCTGATAATCGTGAAGACAAAATTAAATTCATTAAGGATGGCTTGAGTAAGAAGTCTATATCTTCGACTCTTGAGATGCATCCCAATGGATATGTTCACATAGCCATTCGTAAATTACATACACAATTTCAAAAAGAAAGACAACAGTTAAGTCTTGGGAATCTGACTCAAAAAGACCATGTTTGCCAATTTATAAGAAAATTGGATGAGAAGCTTGTCCCGACGACGCATAGACGTCAATCAAGCCGCTACTTTTCTTGTACATATTATATCTCTTGTCTTTTTCCTAATAATTGTAATTTATTTTGTTGTTTTCTTTTATTTTCTCTCCGACAGGATCCAGACCTTTTTGACTATCACGATTTATTTTACTGTTTAACTAATAATTGTCATTTGGCAGGTACTAGTGCTATTATTTTTACTCACATTTTTCAGGTGTTATAAATTCAACTCATCATTGCACTTTTGAAGACATCCAGAGTAAAACATAGAAGCCACTTCAAGAAGACGAGTTGAAAACATCTGTGTGTTTTGCGGTACTAGTGTTGGTACTAAGCCACAATACGTAGAAGCAGCACAAGAATTGGGTCGAGTCTTAGCTACAAGGAATATGCACATAGTATATGGCGGAGGCAATCTTGGACTAATGGGGATCGTTTCAAAGGCCGTACATGAAGGAGGCAGTCATATTTTGGGAATCATCCCAAAACCTTTGGCGGAGACAAATCTTATTGAACCATCAAACGGAGATGAACTGATCGTGCCGGGTATGTCTGAACGACTGATAGAAATGATTTATCGTGCTGATGCTTTTATTGCTTTGCCAGGTGGCTTTGGTACATTGGAGAAATTTTTTATAGTGCTATCTTGGGCGAACTTGAACATACACCAGAAACCAATTTGGATGTTTAACATTGATGAATTTTGATTTTTTTCTTTGTGTGTTTCTTGATGATGCCCGGATAAATGGGTTCGTGTCAAAATCGTTAAAAGAACTCATCTTCACTGCCAGAACTACTTCGGATCTAATAGACCAACTCTTAGCCTATGAACCACAAGTTGACCCTATCATTTCAAAGATAAATTGGTCTGAGGACGATCGTGGTAAGAGGCGTGGGATTAATCTGGATCTTAACATTTAATTTCCTGTAGAATTTCAGCTAACCAGGTATTATCTTCTAAACTCTTCTTCTATTGTTTAAGACATTGGGGACAATGTCTCTTTTAGGTTTGAGGGAGGGAATTAGTTGATCAGTACCTTGTTTTTAGTTGTGTGTTGTTTTTATTTTTAGTCCAAATTTTTCGAAAAATACAAAAATAAATTGAAAATTTTTCAAAAATTACAAAAATATTTGTTTTTGCGTTTTTATTTTTTTAAATTTTAAAAAGTTGGAAATTGAGTAAGAGATAGCTGGTAAGGTTTTCACTCCTCCAGAGACGTATTTCAAACCTATTTCGGAACAAGTTAATTTTTGTTTATTTCATTTTAAATTATTTCATTTGTGAATTCTCCATAAAACTGACTAAAATGGATCTTCATATGCTCAGTTAGCAGATATTATCAACATGCATTGTAACATACGGACATGAGCTAAAATTGAAAAGTTTATAATATTCAGTGCTCTAGTTTAATTGGAGGAAGCATCTCAAAAAGTGATGGAGTAAAAAAAATATCTGAGATCCGAGTTATTAAGTCTGTAAGAGTGTTTTAACACCTAGTGCCCTAAAGCCAATTGGTTTGGGAGTCACTGGCCCAAAGCTCGCTACATGGATCAAAGATGCTGCAAAAATATATATATCTAAAGTCTGAGTAATTAAGTCCGTAGGGGTGTCTTAACACATGGTGCCCTAAAGCCAACTGGTTTGGGAGCCACTGACCCAACACTCATTACATAGATGGAAAATTGTATATAAAAAATAAAAATCAAAAAAATCAAAGAAAAAAATCAGAAAAAATATAAAATTATTCCATTGCTGCAAAAAGATGTGAATTCTGGTAAAACTTTAGGACAAAATATTACTCTCTTATCAACTGCACTTGTGACTGTTGTGGGCAAAAATGAGTTGATTAATATTTTGTTGACTGTGTATATGGAGAATGGTAAAAATAATCGGAGAATTTACTTATTCGGTAATTTAGAAAGAAAGAAAACAACTAGTAACTTGGAGTAGAAGTTTCACCTGATTAGTCACTAACTTCTTTATTCTCTTTTCTCTTGTCTTTTTGCTTTTGTGTGCATTAGTTTTATTATCTTTTTACTTTTGTAAAATGTTTGTGGGTATCGTTGTTGTAAGCCCTCACTAGACTATAACTCGTCCACTAGGGACACCTATGAGTTTAAAGGCTTGCATACGCAAAATGCAACCGTGATCCCTACGAAAGTGGCTTAGTTTAATTTTAATTATTTCTTGTATTTTATTTTGTTGTTTTGCTCGAGGACTAGCAAAATGTTAGATTGGGGGTGTGATGAGCGGAAAATATATCAATATTTACCACCCCTTTTACTTAATATTTTGTTTAGTTTCTCGGGTTTGATGAACGTTTTGATGTGTTTTAGTTTATTTTGCAGATAAAATAATATTGGGACACAATGAAATCATTTAGGACGAAATGTAGGGCCAATAAGGGCAAAAATTGGACTTGACAATTAATTTTGGAGATTGGAAACTTGAAATGGCGTTTTAACGAAGTGCAGTTTTGGAATTCTAATTTTTCGTATCTGTCGTATTTTGGGCATAACGTTTTACTCCGATATCTGATTGAGCTGATTGAAGTTCCAGATTAAAGAAGACTCAAAGATCTACAACTTTTAAAGACAAAATAATTTTGAATTCTGAAGATTTCATGCCCGAAATTGATGAACCATCCAGAAGTGTGTTGTGTGTAATTATTAAAGTCATTTTCAAAGCAAAAAATAAATTAATAAATAAATAATAAAATTATCAAATCATCATCAAACATGATAAGCAATTAGTGGAGCAATTAATAATGGATTTGGTGGATGATTTGATGGAGGCAAAATTTTGCCTATAAATACCAAGCCATTTCATTTGTAAATTCATACTTCTTCTAAGGAATTCCTTAAGAATACTAAGAAGATTGTATCTTGTTTGTTTATTACAGCTTTCAGTAATTAATTTCCGCTTTCGCACTTTCTTTTCTTTACTTTTCAGTTTTACCTCCGCAATTTACTTTACGCACAATACTTTTCTTTCTTTAATTTTCCGTTTTTACTTTTCAGTAATGAGGAGGTAACTCCCTTTTGCTGGGGTAAAAGGTAAAACTTTTATTACTAATATTTAGATTAATCTCCCTTAATTATAATATATAAACTAGTTAAAACTGACTTAACGAGGATACCGCCATATTGGTCGGTTGTAATTATTTAAATTGGTTTTAACCTGACTAAACTGGATACCGCCTGATTGGTTGGTTGGTAATTAATTATTAATTTGACTTAATATGGATACCGCCTATATGTCTGGTTGGTAATTATCATGCAAAGTTAATATATTATATTAAGGGAGATATCTAAAATAGAAGTAATAAAAGTGAATCCTTTTACCTCAACATTTTCTTTTATTGTACTTTTACTTTATTTACTTTTCAGCAATTTACTTTCAGCATTTACTTTCCAGCAATTTACTTTCAGCATTTACTTTTCAGTAATTTACTTTCAGCACTTTTCAGCATTACTTTTCATCATTTAATTTTCAGTATTTAATTTCAGCATTTACTTTCCGTCTTTTACTTTTCAGCAATTTACTTTTCAGCATTTTACTTTATGTCTTTTAATTATTTATGTTTTTACTAGCCCTAGTTATGTGTCGTAACTAAGTTAGTTATCTGGGGTTGTGATGAATTCTAATATCACCGGTTTATAAGGGTTATTTTATAGTTTGGGTAATTTAAAGGTTTACTTATTAAGTCTTAAGCTTAATGCTTCTTGTTGTCCGATCATCAATAAGATTGATGTGGTAAACCTAAAATAAACTTGACAAAGGAATTTTAGGTTTCAGCCTTAGACTTAATAGCCCACGATCTTCCTTGAGGATAGATAACCCTTTAATAGATTTCCTTACAGGATATACATATACATGTCGGGCGGGGGTAGCCATAATTGGAACTTAAACTTAATGAATCCAAATAATTTGGTTGACATAGACATATGGTTCAATTGGGTTAAACTGGGTATTTGCGTCTGACCATCGACATAGACTTTTGCATAATTTAGTGTTCCAGGTTAGTAAACCGATTTATTACCAAACATAAAATAACCACTTCATCTTTAAAATGGTATTGGAAGAAATCACAACCCTAAATAGTTTTTAATATTGAATTTCTTAAACCTACATTCGTGCAATTTTATTTACTTGTTTTTAAATTTAAAATCTTCACAATTTCAAATCAATCAATCAACCTGTTAGATATTAGTAATCATTTGACCTCATAAAATTAATAGATTAGGTGTTAAGTCCTCGTGGGATCGATACTTTTTATATTACTTGAACGATACGTGCGCTTGCGTTATACGCGTGTGTTTACGCCGTCATTCACATAAATTTGATTTATAGTGTTTTGTTTCATAATTTGATAATTGGATAATTGAATAAATAAGTTTATTTAATTAATCCGAGAAAAAGTTTTGAAATCGGAAAATTTTGATTTTCCACTATTTCGTTGCGTTACCGGATTTCCGCAATAAAACCCCTTACAAAATGGTATCAGAGCGAGTCTGATTCTAGGCCCTCTAATATGATTAGCCCTTTAATTCAATGTTTAATCATGTTTTCTTAACTTATACATGCATGTTTTATCTAATTTGATTAGATTTATGGTGTATGACACTTAGCGGAAAAATCTCTAATTAACAGTCCGAGTGATGGCCTATCATCTTCAAAAAGATATACAAAAAGTGCCATAGGGATTTAATTTATAATTTCCATAATTTATATTGAGATATAAGATACATCAGATTTGACTCGGTTATTGATCGAATGAATAAATCTGCCACTTCTGAAACCTCTCTTCAGATTCAAAATCGTGATTAACGTGTATCCCCTGTTCCAATCAAGAAATAGATTAAATAAATAACTTGACCAAGACACAATCATATTATTATTAGTTTTTTTAAATGAAATAAATTTAAAATTTTCAAAATGGAATCAATAATTTAAATATGACCCATCTACACCCCTAATATAACACATATTATATGCCACATTGCCTGAACTTTAGTTATAAAAACCACTCATAGACAGTCCAAAATCCAAACTATGCCTTAAAATATAAAGCATAAATTTCATTCACATTTGAATTTTGAACAGTGGTTAGGGTTACTAACTGCTATCGGATTCGATGATAGGTAGGCTCTTAAAGCAAAAAGGGGTGGTGTAGAAGGCGAAAGCCCATTAACTGACTGACGTTTGGCGGGAAAATTGAGTACCCAATTGGCGTACAAGAGAAGCTCCTCTCTCCTTATTATAAAACCCTAATTAAATCCCATTGGCAAAAGCGGAGAGCAAAATAGGCCGCTTCGCAAAAAACAGTCCAAATTTCGGTATCCACCAGAGTTTCATTTATAATTCTCACATCAACAAGTATGCCGGTGCTTCGATCTCGCGAAATACCTCCACCGAAACCCGAAAATGAACCCGCAAAGAATCGGGTCAATAATATCGAGCCCGCCACTCCCGCCCAGACCCGGGACGATATCCGACGGAGCGCTCGGTTCGTTTCGAATTCATCACCAGGTCTCAGTGGCGGTGATGATGCTGGCAATGACGCAATCAGGAAGAGAAAATTGGATG
>SKCR01001019.1:0-28531 GCA_019454045.1 Zanthoxylum bungeanum | reverse complement strand
AGGATTTTCCGGACTCTCCTTATAGCGGGAGTCTTGTAAAAGTAAAAGTAAAAGTAGATATGTATATATTCGGTTCTTACCATTGAGATGCCTGTGCCTTTGATTTGAGACAGAAGACTATTAGGGTTGAAAGTATAACTGATGTCAATGGGGCAGCTGCTGATACCCAGAAAAGCTTTGGTTTTCTCATGCTCTGTGTCAAAATTCATCAGAAATTAAAGACTTTAGTAACCAGGAACAAGGATTTGAGATTTTCGGTGATTATTTTTACAAGCAAAATAACAAGTACTTACAATTTGCCTTGTTGTCAACAGAAATACTAGGAAGCCGAAACCCATTACAACGGTTTTCCAGGACCACTGCAAATCAATTTTAAAAATTTTACCATTAGAACTTGATCGTAACTAAAAAAGTCATATGCAGTGCACAAATTACCTCTGATTTTTTTTTCTTATAAACAAAGAAATTGTTTTCGGGATTCGAACCCAAAAGTAAACGGATAACAAATTAGTACCGATGGTTACTATTGTAACAAAATTTTAAACTTTATCTAATAGTGACTTTAAAAGGCGAGTTCCTTGAATTAGTAGACATTCTATCATGACAATACAGAGGTGGTCCTACGGACAGTCGACACATGCGGTTGGTTGAAACCTAAAATTTGACCTAAAATTAAGGCCTCATTATCATTTACGGTAGGATTTCATTTTATAAACTCGAGGCCGCCCCTAAAAAGTGCTTTACTAGTAAAAAGCATATTGCTTGCTCATAGTGAAGCTACTAACCTCATCTCTCTGATGGAAAACAGAGAACATAACAGGAATAAATTGCATCTTGCTAGTGAAGTGAACGATTCCAAGCAATCCTTTAAGCTGTTGCAATGATACAATAACTGCTGCCCCCGCCATGAACCCAACAAGTGTAGCCTTTGATAGAAAATCGATTATAAACCCTAGCCTGTAAACCATTTATATAAAATCAATTTTACCATTAAAATGGAGAAACAAGAATCCAAAATGAACAAGTTAACACCTGAGTAGGCCTAAAGAAGCCTGAAATATGCCAGCAAAGAAAGTGGCAGTGAAGGCCAATTGGAGATAAAGAATTGGATCTTGGCTGTAAGAAACAGCTTCTCCTAGCATTGATCCCATAACCAAAGAAGCTATGGACACTGGACCAACGCCGAGATGCCTAGAACTTCCCAGAATAGAGTAAATCAATGGAGGGACAAAGCTTGAATCTGCAAGTAATCCAAATAGTTTATCAATATATTTGTAAATCCATGATACAGTAAGTCCAGTAACTGAAGAGTGCTGGCAAGGAATTGGTACTAACAGAGGCCAACAATAGGTGGCAAATTTGCAAGCTTTGCATAGCTGATTCCCTGCAGTACACAGAAACCATATCAGATTACCAAAATAAAAAATAAAATTAGAAAAACATTGTGTTGTAGAACAAATGACATTCGTAGCTTTAAAGAGTCATAACTTAGGATACAAGTATTCGTTTTCGGCTAATAATATACTGATTCGAAACAATAAAAAAAAAAAAAAAAAAGAATATGGTGCTGAGCAGCTAGCTATGCCGATTTCGCAGCGGATCATCCCAAATTCTTCTTTTACGTTTTTCCACTTCGTCAGTATGTATAAGTATGCATCATATATGTATGTATGCATGCATGTGTTTGTTTTTGTGTTACCTGAGGGATTGCAAGGCTAGCAATGGTGAGACCGGAGATGATATCAGATTAAAGAGCTTGAGATTGTAGTCAGGGCCCCACTGACAAATGGGGAACAAGAATTGAACAGCCAGGATGAGTTTCTTGCACCATTGTTGGTTCTTGAATCTGTGAAGAGGGTCATCAGGGAAGAAGATTTCAGAGAGCCTGTGCTTTAGTTTTTGGAGAGTTGTTTTTCTGGGTGGCAAACAAACACTGTGTATTTCCATTGGCGGGTTTATTGTACTTATTATCGACTCAGTTGGTGAGATTCTAATGGAGGTTTCATGGCTTGACAAATCTTCAACTCTGTTTGAGTTTACACCCATTTTCCTGGGAAACAAACAAGAACAAGAAAGAATCTGACTTAGAATTTATGAATGGAGGGAGTTGATATATATTTTGTTTTGAAGAAACAAGTTAGCATTGGCTTGCAATTTATAGAGAGAGATACTAGGAGGAACATTTGTCCGGTGGTAGTTACTGGGCAGTTGCTTGCTGCCAGTTGATAGACAATGGCAAAATGGCCATTTCCTTTGTGTGGTTAATTTTCTTGATTAATTTGATTCCGTAATTAATCAGAGGAATATAAGGTGATTAATTTATGATTGTAAAAGTGTTTTAAGGTGTTGTTTTAGATGAGTTACTAAATAAGCATGTCAAAAAAGTTCGGGCCCGGTAAAAAAACTTGGACCGAGCTTCTTATAGGCAGGTCAAACTCGAGCCCTGATTCATGTCCGGGCCCGAGCCGAGCTTGCATCAAAAAACCCAGGCCCGAACTTAAGAAATAAAAAAAAAAACAAAAAACAAAAAACTTCCTAATTATTAATCCCTAAATCCTATTCACACTCCCGTTCACTTCTCTTCTTTGGTCAGGGGGAAAAATCAAACTTCCTAATTTGGATGTTTTAGTCTTGTTAATTTATGGATCATTATCAATGTGCAGTGGTAATAATTAATATTATTGGTGTTTGGTTTACAATTACAAGTAAATTAAAAAAAAAGGGCTTACAAAAAGTCCGAACCGGACTGCGTTGTATTAAGGAAACAAAAAGTCCGACATGGGAGTCACACATGGTTTGTCGACTCAACAAGTCACTTTATGGACTAAAGCAAGCCTCACGTAGCTGGTTCCCACTGCCATTCAACAAGAAGGTTTCCATCAATCTAAAGCAGACTATTCCCTTTTTACCAAAACATCTGGTAATTCTTTTACAACAGTACTTATATATGTAGATGACATGATCATAACTGGGAATGACGAAAATGCAATTGTCGCTCTTAAAAAGACTCTCCACATACAATTTCGCATCAAAGACCTTGGCCACTTACGCTAGTTTCTTGGTATTGAAGTTGCTCGATCTACTGACGGTATTTCAATATCTCAAAGAAAATATACTCTTGATATCTTAGATGAAGCAGGCTTGCTCGATGCTAAACCATCATCAACGCCTATGGAGGAAAACATCAAACTCCTACCCAAAGTACAAAAATTATTAGAGAATCCATCTAATTATAGAAGATTGGTGGGATGACCGATCTATCTTACTATAACAAGGCCAGAGATAAGTTATTCAATTCACATATTAAGTCAATTCATGCAGGAACCAAGACAGCCTCATCTAGATGCTGTTCATCAACTTTTACGATACCTCAAAGGCACACCAGGACAAGGATTATATTTCCCAGCTAAAGGCAATTTGCTATTAAAAGGATTCTGTGATGCAGATTGGGCTCGATGTTCAATTACAAGACGATCTGTGACTGGTTATTGCATCTTTCTTGGAGGTGCTCTTATTTCATGGCGAACCAAGAAACAAACAACTGTGTCAAGATCCTCAGCAGAATCAGAATATCGAGCCATGGCTTCCATTACATGTGAGCTTACTTACCTTAGATATTTGTTGAATGACTTGAAAATAGAACACCCACAACCGGCAAAACTATTCTGTGACAGTAAAGCTGCTCTCCAAATTGCTGCTAATCCAGTTTATCACGAATGCACCAAGCATATAGAGATTGACTGTCACGTTGTACGGGAACAAATTCAGTCAGACGCCATTCATGTCCCATCAGCTTGTCAGCTTGCTGATTTGTTCACCAAACCACTCAGAACATCAATCTTTTATTTTCTTCTCAGCAAGTTTGGCGTTGTTGACATACATACTCCAACTTGAGGGGGAGTATTAAGGAAACGAAATCAAATTCCTAGGAAAGAATCACTCATTATATGTAAAGTAATTAATCATTGATTGATTGTTATATGTAGTTTCCTAGAATAGCTTAGGTTCTGTTATATATAAATACTGTACTTCATCTTTGTAAAGATACACACAAAAATATAATAAACAGAAGTTGTCAATATTACTTCTCTGTTTTTACAGTCGGCTCAAAAATATTTTGAATCGGATTTTTCCTGAACTCGGATTTCAACATTTAATTCCGGACTCGAGCCAGGCTTCGAAAGCCCGGCCCCGGCCTGGTAAATTGCCACACTTACTAAAGGCTTATTAAAGAGCTTGTCATAGAGGAAGGAGAGAGGGATTGTTTATGGCTTATTCTATCTAGTATGGGGTCTATTGGTCAGCCAACTGTGTTGAGGGATAATGTTGTTCGTGTTTGTTAGTAGGTTCCTCAAGTTGGTTAGTTTAAGTTGAATGTGGATGCGATAGTGGATGAGGGAATGGGAGAATGGGATATAGTGTTATTATGCGCAGCGTAACCACGAGAGTCAAATGATGATTACGGGTGTTGATATTGGAACTTTTTATGATGATGTTGATATTATTAAGGTTGAAGGCTTACACTAAAGTTTATGACTTGTCAATGAGATTGGTGTATCTCCGCTACTGGTTGAGTCAGACTTATTACGTATCGTTCAACTGATTTTGGATAAATTAATTACTGTATCTTTTCTTCTTTGAGTTTATTCATTTTCGATTTTTAGAGAGATATATATAAATATAGAGAGAGACATACGCATGCAATGGAATAATTCATTTATTTAATTACTCATTACCCTCATGGTCTTAGAAGCCAATTTAGTTTGATTATAAGAATCTGTTATGATGTTGCGCCTGTCAATTTAGCTTAACATCTTATCCCATTTAAGGGTAAAATTTTTAGCAATAAGTGGTTCAAAAAGTAATTAAATTTTGTTAACTAATAATTATTAGTTTTGTATTATTCATTCATAATATTTTCTATTTAAAGGCACTTATATTTTACGAACTTTTTTTTTTTTTTTTTACATTGTATTAGAACTAAGTCTCGTGTTTTATTCTCCCTGTGTAAACTATTCCAATTTTTTGACTCATTTTCAAGCTCTTGTTTCCCAATCCATTTATAAATGAGGGGTCTATTAAAACGTATGTTAGTATTATTATTAGACCCTTAACAATAAATTTAAGCTTTTGAGTCAATGCATTTATTTAACAAATTTGGTTTTAGGAGTGATCTGTCCAAAACAGAGTCCAAGCAGTGATGTCTCCTCTGTTGGGGTGATTTTTTAAGGTCTTGTTCGTGTAACAAGTTTGTTGTGGGCGTGTGGTGATATCACAATGGAATCGACATCAAAAGGGAAAGAAGTGTTGGATCTCTCACAATTGTCCCTTGAGGAAGATCAGGAGGGTCTCATACTGGACGAAGGATTGGCTGATGCAACCAAGACAGGAGATAATTTCTTCATTGTGGGTCGATTCCTTAATAGCAAACCGACCCATTTTGACTCCATGCGTAATACTCTTGCATCCATCTGGAGACCTGTCAAAGGAGTGTGCGTTACAGAAACGGAAAAACAGGGTCAATTCCTATTCCAGTTCTTCCATGAACTTGATATGCTCAGGGTAATCAATGACGGACCGTGGACGTTCAATCAGAACGTATTACTTATGACGAAGCTGGCAGATTATGATCAGGCATCTCTGATTGAATTGAACCATTGGAGATCTGGGTTCAAATCTTTGATCTTCCTATGGGTTTCAAAACTGATGTTACATGTCAAGCAATAGGTAACTTTATTGGGAAGCACCTAGCCACAGATGCTAAAAACTTTGATGGGGGGTGGAAGAATTATCTCAGGATTAGAGTAGCGATTGACGTCAAACTGCCGATTAAGAGAAGAATGAAACTCAAACGAAGGGGAGGTGATTGGCTGTGGGTTATTTTCAAATATGAACGACTCCCATCCTTCTGTTTCTATTGTGGTATCATTGGTCATTCGGACAAATTTTGTGAAACATTATATGATAACCCGTGCCGACCGGTCGAAAGACAGTATGGGAGCTACTTGCGGGCTGCAATAGGCCGTCAGGCTCTGGGGATTGGAAGGCCATGGTTGCGGAACACGGCAGGGGAAGCCGTTGGAGGGGGGGAACACGAAATCGAAGCAAATATGGAAATCGACATATCCCCAAAAAACAGCCAAAAATCAAGGCAATTCCTCAACAAAGAATCGGCTAATTATGACTTGGAGGCAAATCAGGAAATCAATACATACTTACCAAGTTTCGAACGTAGTTTTGAATCTACCCATAATGAAGGCATACCTCAAAAGGAAAAGTCTCAGGAATGGAAGGATCAGAGAAATATTACTTTAAATATGGAATGTCACACAAATGGCGGTTTTATCATGGACCCTAAAAGGCAACGATGTGAGGATGCCATTTTGGAACATCAACCAAATGGACCATTAGTTTTGGACTGCCAGCCCATTACTGTGGACCAAAAAAACTTTCGTCTGGCGGGACCTGTGGATCAGGCCCGCCCTATGAAATGAGTGTACTTAGTTGGAACTGTCGTGGGCTGGGCAACCCACGAACGGTTCGGGTTCTACTGGACTTAGTCCAGGTACACAGGCCCATGGTCATTTTTCTGATGGAAATAATGATCAAAACAGAGAAAGTGGATTTGGTTAGGAGAAAGTTGGGTTTTGAAGGAATGTGGGTGGTAGAAGGATAGGGTCATGGTGGTGGCCTAGCTTTATTATGGAAGGAAAAGTCGTGGGGTATCAATTGTGTCATCTGCTCAAAACTTCATCGATGCGTGGGTGTCTATATCAGATCTACCCAAATGGCGAATTACAGGTTTCTATGGTTACCCTGAGAGACATCGTCGTCGTCAATCTTGGGAGCTCCTTCGTTCACTACACCAAAACCCTCAAGAACCGTGGTGCTGTATTGGCGATTTTAATGATATGCTTGAGCTGACGGACAAGAGAGGAGGAAATCCTCAACCCCGATGGCTATTGGATGGGTTTAATTCAGCTATTATGGATTGCAATCTTGTGGATCTTCCTATGCGTGGTCATCAATTCACGTGGGAGAGAGGGCGAGGCACTAGGCAATGGATTGAGGAGAAATTGGATAGGGTTTTGGTGAATCCTGATTGGCAATCTTGTTTTAACAATTCGGTATTGCGTAATATACCCACGATACAATCTGACCACTCGGCGTTTTGCATTCATCTCAAAATTTGGCAAATTACGCAATATCCAAGAAGATTCCGGTTCAAGAACGCTTGGCTGAAGGAAGCTAGTTGTGGGGCAGTGGTTAATAAGGCCTGGAATAATTTTGGTTGTTCATCAATTACATACCGAATTAGGTCTTGCATGTCGGCTCTTCAAGATTGGGGAAATAAGGTAACCAGGGACTTCAGAAGACGATTGCACACATACCGCAATTTGATGGAGATATATAGAGGGAAATGTGGACACTTTGCGACAAATCAGTATAACTCGGCAGCAAAAGCGTATTCCACAGTCCTCGGCCAGCAAGAGGACTTTTGGAGGCAAAGAGCAAAACTTTTCTGGTTCCAAGAGGGTGACTGCAACTCTAGATATTTTCACGTTTATGCTTCGGCAAGGAAGAGGAAGAACTCTGTAGGCAAGATGAGAAACTCAGCTGGTGAGTGGCTGACTTGGGGGTCTGGTTTGAAAAACCATATAGTGGAGTATTTTGAGAGTCTCTTTATGTCTCAGATAGGTGATGGGGAGGAGATACTGGTGGGAATACAACCGATATTGAATGCAGAGCAAAATGTGGGGTTGATAGCCCCTTTTACCCCAGAGGAAGTCCAAACTGCATTATTCTCAATGCATCCAGACAAAAGCCCTGGCCCGGACGGACTGAACCCAAATTTCTATCAGAAGTTCTGGTGTATAGTGAGAGATGAGGTAACACATGCGTGCTTACAGATACTGAATAGTTGTAAACTGCCAACTGGTTTGAATGATACCTTCATAATCTTGCTGCCTAAAAAAGAAAACTCTGAAAGGATGACTGAGATGCGCCCAATTGCTCTGTGTAATGTTTTGTTCAAGATTGTGACCAAGATGCTTGCTTCTCGCCTGAAGAGTGTATTGTCTTCAATTATATCCCCTTCCCAAAGTGCATTCCTGCCAGGTCGTCTGATAACGGATAATACCATAGTAGCCTATGAAGTACTGCACCATCTAAGATGCAAGAGACAAGGGCGAATGGGGTTGGCAGCTCTAAAACTTGATATGAGTAAAGCGTACGACAGAATAGAGTGGAAATTTTTACAGGCCATGCTCCGCAAACTTGGTTTCACAGAGGTTTGGGTGGATTGGATTAGACTCTGTGTCGAGACCGTTCGATATACAATCCTTCATGACGGGCGAGAATTGGGGCCGATAATTCCCCATCGTGGCTTACGCCAAGGAGACCCTCTTTCTCCTTACCTATTTATCATTTGTGCTGAAGGATTGTCTTCAATCATTCAACACAAAGTCAATGGCGGCGTAATCCATGGGTGTAAAATAAATCGCAGAGCTCCCCCGATTTCCCACCTATTTTTTGCTGATGACAGTTTCCTGTTTTTTCAGGCAAATATGCAAGAGGCGGAGGCAGTAAGAGACTGCTTGAAATACTATGAGGAGGCGTCAGGCCAGCAGATAAATTTCCAGAAATCAACAATCACGTTCAGCGGGAATACATGTGCAACCATAAAATCTGACATTTGCAACCTTATGGGAGTCCAACAAGTGACGGATATGGGGGTTTACTTGGGGCTCCCAATCTCAGTAGGGCGGAACAAAAACCGGACATTTGGCTATATCAAAGACAAAATATGGCATCGAATTCAGAACTGGAAGGAAAAATTTCTGTCGAAAGCGGGGAAAGAAGTGCTCATCAAGTCTGTACTACAATCCATACCCACTTATGCTATGGGCGTATTCCAGCTACCGACCCAACTCTGTGAGGATATCGAACGTATGATGAATAAATTTTGGTGGAAGTCCTCAAGCAAAAATGGCTCTGGGATTTGTTGGCAAAGATGGGAAAGACTATGTCTACCAAAACAGATAGGGGGATTGGGTTTTAGGAGGATTCATGCGTTCAATTTGGCACTCCTAGCCAAACAAGGATGGCGCATCCTACAACAACCTTTGTCGCTGTCAGCGTTGGTATTAAAGGCTCAATATTTTCCACACTGCAACTTTCTGAAGGAGGATTTGGGCAACAACCCTAGTTATGTGTGGCGCAGCATCCTAGCTGGTAGGAAAATTTTGGAGTCTGGAATGTCTTGGAAAGTTGGAAATGGGGAGTTGATAAACATTTGGGATGATAAATGGTTGACTGACAAATCCAATCCATTTGTGTCGACGACGAGGGCAATGGACGAATCAATCCAGATGGTGAGCCATTAATGGATGAAGAGAAAGGCTGGGATATAAGGAGGGTGTCACAGATTTTTAATGCACGGGATCAAAATCTCATCCTCTTCATCCCACGTACTAGTACCCTCGAGGCTGATAGGTGGTTGTGGACCAGTGAGAAGACTGGTTTATATTCAGTAAAATCTGGGTACAAACAGGCAATACAACAACAACATTTCCTCGCTAATCAGATTCAAGGTATCAACTGGAATTTACTATGGAAGCTGAAGATCCTTCAACAAGTTAAGCATTGTGTATGGCGTATTTTCTCACAGACCCTCCCTACGATGGACAACCTTATAAGGAAACGTGTTGACATACATCAATACTGCCCAATAGTGATACTTATGGTGAGTCTGAAGACCACATTTTTTTGTCCTGTGAATTTGCTCGAGAATGCTGGAAGATTTTTTTCAGTGGTCAAGAAGTGGCGCTAACGAGTTGCCTAGTGAATTGGTTCACATCCTTTATTTGTGGTTTGCCTTCGGACACTTTTGCAGGCTGTTGTACCCTAATGTGGAGGTTGTGGAGACATAGAAACAATGTATTATGGCGAAAGGTGAAAGCAAGACCAACCCAGATTGTCCAGGCAGCAGTAGAGTTCCTAGCTCAATGGAGTGATGCCCAGAATTTGAAGAGGAATCTAGTCCCAGATACTCATAGAGGCGAGGACAGTAGGTGGAGGAAACCGGAAATAGGAACCCTGAAATGTAATGTCGATGCAGCATTGTTTGTGGGCAAATGGTACAGTTCATATGGCTTTTTGATTAGGGATCATAAGGGCTCGTGCGTTTCAGCAGTTCACGCAGGCATGAAAGGGGCTATGGAGCCAAGGTTGGCTGAGGTCATAGGGGTCCGAGAGGCTCTAAGCTGGCTGAAATCCAAGGGCTTTTCCCAGGTCTATGTGGAAACCGATTGTCAGGAACTGATCAATAGTTTATAGTGATAAGGAGGCTTGTTCTTATTTTCATGATATTATTGTTGATTGTCAAAATTTGTTACGCTCAATGGAAGCTGTTTCCCTAGCGTTTGTAAAGCGTTCAGCGAATGCCACTGCTCATGTTCTTACGAGAGCGGTTGTTTCACAGTCTGTACGCGGAGAATGGGTTTGTCCACCTTCCTTTCTATATGATGTAATATGCTTTGATTCTGAATAAAATCCAGCATTTCCATTTCAAAAAAAAAAAAAAATTGGTTTTAGGATGATTTGATACTCCAAAAAAAAATGCTAGTGCTTCCTTAGTAGGATTGGAGCCACTAACATTAATGTCCATCAATTTTGACAATTTGACTGCAAAGGGTCCATATTTTGAGCTAAGATATACCCAGAAAAACTTTTTCTTTGATTTTGTCTTGATCCTTGATGTATTATGTGGAGAAAATTTCATTAAGCAAAATTATCTTATAAATTTAAAAAACAAGAAAAATAGAAAAATTCCCCTAATATTTAGTGAAATTAAGTGTAATGTTCTTTGATGTTTTAAAACTAAGCGAAACACCTTCCCCCACCCCACATGAGATTTTGCTATAAATATTTTAGTTCTTAATGTAAAACATAAGATAATGATGGAAATCGAGACATCATATCCCGAACTAGGGGTGAGCATCGGTTCCGGGTCTACCCGGAACCGGTTGGAACCGGACCGGAAATCCGGGTTTGGAACCGGAACCGGTTGTAAACGGTCCGATTCCGATTCCAAATAGATGGAACCGATTTTTAACCGGTCCGGTTCTAGAATAAGCGGAACCGGAACCGGACCATAGAACAGGAACCGGAACCGGAACCTAATTTATAACCTAATTCAGTTATGAGTAGAATGAATTCTTCTGCATTAATGCAATTGAAGCAGGCATTATTAAGATGCAGGATTTTAATGCAGGATTGGTGATAATATCCATCTTATTGCTTGGTGTTTAATGTCCAGAGCATTTCAAAAGTTCCAGTATTACCATACATTGAGAAGTAGCTCTAAGTTTTTTATTTCCTCTTTTGATCACTGTCTCCATATATCACTTCATTTTTATTATATTCTAGAGTTTGATAAGAAGTTCTATGCAAATAGATGTCATTTAGAACTGAATTATTTTGTGTCTCATTCGTTTTAACTTTCTCATCTCAAGCAGTAACGAATAGCAGTTTCTGATTGTTTATGCAATGCCCTTTATTTGATTGCCATCTAACACTGATATATGTTTTAACATGTCATTTTGACTTGAATTGGCAGTTTCCTCTTCTTCTTTTTCCCCTAGCTGATTGGGCTAAGTGTGATGAGTTAGTTAATTCATATTTAAAATTTCATTTGTACATGCCCTTCTGGCAGAGAAAACCTTGTAAATAGCTTGTCATTCTGTTCTTGTCTGCATTTCCAAGGCAAACAAGGATATCACAGGCATAGCATCGAGTTTATAGTTCTGTCAATACTCGTAAAAATGAAATGAGAACTTTACCGAACCGGAACCGGACCGGAACCGAATTGGAACCGAATAATAGGGTACCCTATTTAATTGGGTAGGTTCCGGTTCCACTTATTTAGGAACCGATTTTTTCCGGGTAGGTTCTGGTTCCATGCGGAACCGGAACCGAAACCGGTTTTGCTCACCCCTATCCGAACCGGTACCATCTCATTCCATCTCGATTGTGATTCAATACGTTTTTAGTCTCGCATCCAATCGATTTTTGAATTTTTAATGTAAAACATGAGACATAGATGAAAATCAAGACATCATATCCCGAACCGGTCTCGTCCCATTCCATCCTGATTGTGATTCGAGATGATTTCTTCATCTCACATTCCAACTGATTTTTTGAATCGAGATGAAAAATAATCTTGATTTCGAATCTAATGGTTATAAATCCCAAATCCTGATCAAGATTATGGATTTATTAAGCTAAAGAGGATTTCGCTTAATTTTAAAACATGAAGGAGGTTTCGCTTAATTTCAACAAATATTAGAAAGTCGCTGATTTTCCTTTTAAAAATTGATGTTATGTTCTGTAAGAAAAACTTGTCACATAACCCAAAGTAGTTGCTTCAGTGGTAATGGCCTTGAGCTTGAGTAGTTTACTCCATCTCAAGTTCAAGATTCGAATCCCACTAGATGCATCTCCTTGAGGTCATGCCTCATGGTTTAAAAAGCCAGTGACTTATTCTGATTTGTACTGAGAAACTTCTGAGAATACAGGACACATATTTCAGGGATTAGTCGAGGTACGTATAAACTGATTTGGATACCCAATTACCAAAAAAATAAATTATCACATATTACTGATCATACCCAAACATGGGATCTACCATTAAACTTATGCCATTTGCTTGACAATTAGGTATGTAATTTTAATACCCAAAAGTGAATACCACATGGCTGCTTTGCTGAAAGTGCTTAATTTAAAAGTTTTTTTTTTTTAAACCTGTCCCACGATTGATAAATTAGTGGAGTTTAGAAAAATCAATCATTAAATTAAACTATTATTTATTAATATTCTTTAAAACCGAACTCATTTATCAATCCTAGTCAATAAATAAGTTTTTATAGGTTTCAACCGAGAATGATAATATTGAATAGTAGAACTTTTAGTAAACTGTATTATTCACTTTACGCAACTTTGACTGAAGTCTCGATACGTATGGTACCTAAAATTTTATCTTTTTAGTTTTTTTATCTAAAAAAATAATGGTAGGTCAAGTGTAAATTGATTTTTTTAGCTCCCCACCTCTACCAAGATTTAACTTAGGTGGTCAATTAAAGATATTTATTTGAAAATCATCCAGTTAAATCGTTTTGGGCATTTATGAAATTTTAATTGGTTCACTTCTTGATACTTAAAAATCGTAATTGATTGATGAAGATGTGCTTTTTTACGTCATTTGAGGTCAATTATCTATTTTGGGTACTTAATGGAGGTGCTCAAGGTTATTATTCGAATGGTCCCACATGATTTTATCTCCGTAGGAAATCTTAACCACATGGAAGTAGTTGTCGACATGAAATATTGAGTATAACATGCTCTGGTGGGATTAGAACTTAGGACTTCAAAGTCTGTATAAGGTTCTTAAGCACATTTCCGATACCATCATGATAACTTGGCTTGGCTTGATAGTACCGCATGATAACTTATAACCTATATAAGGATGAGACATTTGATTCAAGTCATCATAAATGAAAAGACATACACGATTTATAGAAAAATCGATACGATTCTATGAGTACCTAGATTTCAGTTGTGCATACCCAATAACCACTTTTAAGTGGGTGAGGCCCTTTACGGGGATAAAACTGTGCGAGACCGTTCGGAAAGCAGGCCTGAGCACCTCCGTTGAGTATCCAAAGCAGACAATTAACCTCATAAATTCGAGAGGCGCAAAAAACAAATATTTTCACTCCAAACCTATGATCAAAGTATTGATTTGAAAAATGTTGAGAACCTATTATATAAAAATAAATAAATAAAATGATATACCTTTCTATATTATTTGCATTAAACTTGGATTTTGATAAAGAGAATTCTTGTAAGACTTCACTGACTAATTTTAACCTTGCTTGTTGCCCTCAAGGTGTAATTGAGTTGGTTTTTAAACATCTTAACAAAACTTATTATCTGAATTTGAGTTTTGGGAAATAAGATGTTAAAAATATATTTAAACTTGTCTACCCATTAAAAAAAATTGTTTATATAGGGCACCTAATTTGTTTGGTTATTAAATGAAAGATGCTATATATTTATTTATATATGAAAACCTCAAGGGAATTATGTGATAATATCCTTCTCCACTAGAAAATTGGGAAAATTGTTGCCAATGTATCATTTTTTTTTTTTATATATATATTATTCAACAAAATCAGATTCCTCTATAACCATGTTTCACAATCTGCCACGTCCTCACGATTATGCTAAACCTGACAAGCATATTGGCATTCCAATAGGATGGTACTGGTTGGGATATCTGATTAAATAATCATATATCCAAAATTGAATTTGAAACCCTAATTCAATGATATCTATCTGTAATAGAAAAAAAAAAATGTGATGTCCTTATTCGAGACAGACATAAAATTCAAAATTCGAATATCCGATATTTTAAAAAAATTGAAAATTTTAAAATAATTTAAAATATGTTAATAGATATTAGATATATGATATCTGAAAAATAAAATAATTAATTATGAGAAAAAATTATTTTGTTATTGTTCTTGTTGTTGTTATTATCATTAACTTATTTTAGTTATAATATTATTTTTGATCAGTTATCCGATATCTAAAATACTAAAAATCATAATCGACTAATATCTATTTGGGATCCCTAATTTTAAAACTTAAACTAATCACTATCCATTAAATTTATTTTTTTATGGTATGATAATATTGGTTATCTAAATATTCAATCAAATGGAATCTAAAACCAACCTATGTTTATTAATTTTTATTTAAAAGGAAGTGGAATAGTTCTTATCAATCCTATCAATATCTTCAATCCTGTACATACATCACGTGAGAATCCCAGCCGGTCAAAAGTTTTTGTGCAATCTTACTTGATTTGCTTCATAAGATATCACCAACCATAACCACCAATTTTTACATGCATGCACTGAGAGAGAATAATATATAACACAGAAATGATGGAATATAAACTATTCGGATATAATAACATTCCAACGAATGACATAATATATTCTCTTGTTTTAGGTTAAAAAATACAAGACAGTTTGTGTATAGATATATATGAGTCATTTTCTGATGGGATGTCTCCACATATTTTTCGAGTTGATATACAGTAAAGTATTAGTACTTTGCATGTAAAATTTTTTTAAATTAATTTACACGATAAAGTATTAGTACCATGTCTTATATATTTATATGTGTCGCTTACGCGGCGAGAGGTAAGGTGTTTTTAGCTTGCTCCTTGCAGGAATTGTAGAGGCCGTAAAAAGTTCAAACAAATTGCCTAGCAAGCATATTTTATAAAGGGGAATCACATTTTGGTCCCTTTTATAAATTATCACTACAAGAAAATGGACTTTTAGCGTCCAATACTTTAGCGTCGAATTAAATTTCGACGTTTAAAAGTGATTATTAGCGTCGAAATTAATATTCGACGTCAAATATCAAGATTTTAGCGACGAACATCATTTCGACGCCAAATGTAATACTTTTATCGTCGAATACGATTTTCGACGCTAAAAGTACAACTTTTAGCGTCGAATAATTTTCGACGCTAAAGTTTTTTAACTAATCCAATAATCTTTGGCGTCGACAGGAATTGCGACTCTAAATTTTATACCTTTAGCGTCGAAAAACGTATTCGACGCCGAAAACTTGACATTTAGCGTCGATAAGTTGCGTCGCTAAAGATTTATGACGATACCACCGACAATCCATTAATCTTTAGCATTCAAATTTAATTTCGATGCTAAAAATCAGACATTTAGCGTCGACATAGGAGATTCGACGCTAAAAGTCAGACATTTAGTTGTCGCAATTGGTTTTCAAGAACCAGACAGCTTACAACGTCGGCCTTGGCACTCGTAGAAGCCGACGTCATCTGCACGCACTACTGTTTATTCGGACAATGACTTCTGTCTTCGAGACCAGTTAGCCACCACCCAAGACCGGCTAGCCACCACCGAAGACCAGCTATCCACCACCCAAGAAAGCTGAAGAAGACTAAGGAGGAGTTACAACAGGTCAAGGTGGACCACGATAAGAAGTTGGAGCAGTTCGACCAGCAGATACGGGCTTTCCGGGAGATGTTGGAGGCCTCACTCGATCAGGGTGCATTGGGCTCGAGCGCCTCATCATAGTAGCAATAAATTTTATATCCATTTGTATAAACATTTTGAACAGATAGTTTTAATATAATATGTATTGTTTTTAATAAATTTTCATTATAATAATAAAATAATTATTAGAATATTTCCTAATTGGGTTATTAATCATGATTTTTTTTTCAAATAATTAAAAATTTTAAATTTTAAAAAATTATTTTAGAGCAAAATTATGTAAATTAATATTTTAAAAAAACACATTTGTAAACTATTTTCTTCGAATATTTCGATGCTAAAAGTTACAAAATCGCCGCTGTAAGTATACAAATATTATTTTTTAATTTACTTTAGCGTCGTTTCGTTTCGACGCTAAAAATCTACTTTTTAGCATCGAATTATTTCGTCGCAATACATGAATTATAGCGTCGAAATAAATTGGACGCAAACTGACAGTTTTTAGCGTCGAATCTGTTTAATTCGACACTAAATATCGTTCTTGTCCACATTTGGGCGTCCAATATTTGCGTCTAATTAATTCGACGCTAAGTTCCGTTTTCGTCGAATTTGACTTTTGGCGTCGATTATTTTCGACGCTAAAGGACATAATTCTTGTAGTGTATGAATGGAGAATCGCATATTTTTACTACTCTAAGTTCTTGATAAATTTTAATAATTTATTTCGTTCTTGGTATTCAAACAATCAGTTTTATCCTTTAACAATGTATTTTTTCGACTATTGTTTTAACATCATGAATGAAATGAGGTATTAAAAATTAATCAAGAATCTACATGATAGAAAAATTAGCTCTGATTTTCTATTAATTGTCTCGTTTGTTCTGCCAGTCTCTGAATGGATGCTGATTGTCTCTGAATTTACTTGAATTGATTTAGACTTTTTTCAAGCATTGTATCCAACTTTTCGTCTTGTTTCTTGAACCAATCTTTGAGCATATCAACCATCTGATCTTCCTCTGATGGTTCTGGTTCTTGATGAAGATAATAGGTGGGTGGTGGATAAGATGGAAAAATGTGGTTTGTGAAATGTGATGGTTCTTCATACCATGAAGGATTTTGATAGCTCTGCCACCCTGGATTGTAGTTGTACTCGCAATGATCTCTCGGGTGGTTACCATTACATATGTCACATCTCCCCATTGCGTCTTGTTGAGCAAATGTGGTATGCTGCTTGGTTCTAGCATCCAGTGATAGTTGTTGGGCTGGACAACAGGCCTCAGAAAATCGGACTGTTGCTCCCAGATTTGGGGTGTATCTTTTTGTAAAGCTCGTGATCTCTCAATCTCCCAATAATGTTCCATTTTTCAATCACCTGAAAACAAAAGAAAGAATTAAATATTATAGATAAAAATAAAGAAAATTAGATACAAGTAAATTAGATAGCTTCAAAATTAATAACTCAAGAAAAATAAGTCTCCGGAAACGGCGCCAAAAACTTGACCGGCGTAAACACACACGTATAACGCAAGCACCCGTATCGTTCAAGTAGTATAAAAATATCGATCTCACGAGGACTTAATTCATACTGTTGTTATTAAATATTGATACTATTTATTTACAGGTATCTAATTATAGGGAGAATGAAATTATTGTTTTTGTTGGTTGAATATGGATTTGCTAATTAAAATAAAAACAGACTCAAAAGAAAATACTAAGGAAAATAAAAGAAAAAACTCAAAGATCTAGGGTCGTGACTCCACACAATATTATTCTAAAGATGAATTGATTCTCTTACATATGTGTAATAAATTAGTTTGCCAACCTGGAACACGAAAATATGCAAAAGCCTCTGTCGATGGTCAGACGCAAATACTCAGTATAACCCAATTGAACCATATGTCTATGTCAACCAAATTATCTGGATTCATTAAGATTAAGTTCCAATTATGGCTACCCCCGCTCGACAGGTATATGTCTATCTTGTAAGGAAATCTATTAAAGGGTTATCTATCCTCAAGGAAGATCGTGAGTTATCGAATCTAAGGCTGAAACCTAAAATCCCTATGTCTAGTTCATTTTAAGTTTACCACATCAATCTTATTGGTGATCAGACAACAAGAAGCATTAAGCTTAAGACTCAATAAACAAACTAAAGAATTATCCATAAAAAGAAAATCAATTATTAAGTGTGAATATTGTGTTTCATCACTTCCCTAGAATAAAATAAAATGCTGGGGTAAGAGGATCCACATTTAATATTTCTTATCTAGGAATCTCACTTATTATAATATATAAATTATTTTATGTTCTGCTTTCTCAGGAATTAATAATGTTAAACATTTAAAACCAGCCATATAAGCGGTAATCCATTTAGTCCAACTACACCAGCCATATAGGCGGTAATTATCTGTCACATAAAGACCAGCCATATAGGCGGTAAAGTAATTTATATTTAGACCGACCATATAGGCGGTAATAAAGTCTGCTATTAATTAATCCGGTTAAATTATAATTTATAAATTATAATTAAGTGAGATTTACCTAAATAATTATATGAAATGTTTCACCTTTTACCCAAGCGGTAAATTAACTACTGAACATAAAAGAACAAAAAGAAAAGAAAATAAATTTTATTACAAAAAGTAAAATTGCATAATTGAAAATACTTAATTTAAATTACAAAAACTTAAACACACAAGATACAATCCTTAAAGTCCTTACAAAACTCAAGGAAGACATGCTTTGAATTCTGAAATCGAGCTGAATTTATAGGCGTCAGTAGCGGGTCGGCGTCGCGACGCCCAGCTCGCGTCGCGATGCTGGACATTGTCGACGTGGCAGATTCTGGTTCGTCGCTTCAGATTCTGGATAAGGTGATAAGGTGACACGTGACAAGGTGGTTGGGATCTCAATTATTGCGACACGTGGCGGCTTCTGATTGGCTGATTTCAGATTCTTATCGCCACGTGTCAATTGCGGATAAGTGAGTCAATAATTGATGCTGATGTGGCGACACGTGGCGAAAGTGACTGTCGGTACCATAGAATTGCGACACGTGGCACATTGTGATTGGCTGATGATGACATGACGATGATGTGGCACGTTGACTTGGTCAACTGGTGATGTGGATGATGACGTGGCAGACACGTGGAGTGACACGTGGTGACATGTGGCGATGGCGACTGTCAGCACCGTAGGATGTTGACTAGGGATGGCAGTGGGTAGGGTATGGTGCGGGTTTTCCATTACCAAACCCGCACCCGCATATGTAAATAAATTACCAAACCCGCACCATACCCGTTGCGGGTTTTAATTTTCATTACCAAACCTGCACCGCATATAAAAATAAATTACCAAACCCGCATTGGTACCCAACAGATTTTTTGCCGGTTTTTAAAATATTGAATTACTTTGTGCTCTTAATAATATAATTTTTAAATTAAATAATTTATTATTAATTGCTAGCTGTAGTTTTCACATTTGTTTTTCATTTGACATATACAACATGCAATGTATGTATATACAGTACATAGATAATATAATGTATGAAAGACTCAGTACCATATATTTATTTTTTCATATAAACATAATTAAAACAAGTTCTTCCCTTCATAATTATAATGATCTAAGTTAGCCAACTCAATCGACAATAAGTTAAAAAGTAATCACCAATCTTTGGTCATATTTTATGCTAAGTGTAATGAAAGTGATGCTTACAAGGCTCAAGTGGTGTAAGTGTAATGAAGAAGCAGAAAAACTACTGAAGTTGCAGCAAACACTAGTTTATTTTGCTCATCTTCTGTTTCTGATCATGTTTACTTAATACAAATTTTTGTATTATAATTTTATTAACAAGTGTGATAAAAAAACAATAATAGTCATGCAAAAAATCTTCAGTTGAGCAGGTTGCGGGCTGAGTGTGAGTGTGGAACTGTGGATTAGTATTTTATGTTTAGGTTTTGTTAGTTGTTTTTATATGAAAGTTTTTTTATATTGTCATAAACATATTAATTAATAAAAAATAATATTGCGGGTATGCTGATACCCGCAGCGGATACCAGTAATTTCTCTTAAATATCAAACCTGCACCGCACCCGCAGCGGGTTCTGCTTTAAATTACCAAACCCGCACCTCACCCACTAATATATTTACCAAATCCTACCCATTGCGGGCGGGTTTTTGCGGGTTTACGGGTAAAATTGCCATCCCTAATGATGACATGTGGCACGGCGGTGACACGTGGCACGACGCACGTTAGCAAAGTCAAACTTTTCTCAGATTCTGAATTGTGGACCCGGCGCACATTAGCAAGTCTTGGTGCATGTTAGGCGTCGCGAGGCGGACAAATTACAAAAATTCCCTTTTCATCCTTTTTCACTGTTTTGGCTCCAAATTGCTTCCAATGCTTTCCAAACTTTATTTATCTATAAAATAACAATAAAACACATCAAAACGTTCACAAAACTCAAGAAACTATACAAAATATTAGGTTAAATGAGAGGGAAATAGTGATATAAATACCACTCATCACGTCTTCAGCCAGACGTAACCACCCAAATGGTCATGGTGGCTTAAATGTAGTGAACCGAGTAATTTCATATGCTTTCTTCTTTGATATCCACCGGTTCTTATGACATGAAAAAGACAGCTTGGCTGGCTGTGGCAATTTATCCATAGATAGTCCCCCAAGATATGTAGATTGTCCCATAGTTGGAAATTCTGAACTGCACATTCAACAGAATTGGCTCGGCCTCATTTTTAACCTTTCAGGGATCATCTCCAAGTGAGCAGTGACCTTTCTTTTCCTCTTTTTGTGGCGCTTTGGGCGTGGTTTTAGGTTTAGCTGTGGAGATTTTTCTTTTATGCATGGCTGCACTATGCTCGTAGGTTGCTGAAATACTGTGCCCTGCTTGTTCGCAACTCCCTTCTCTACTATATCTACCCTGTGACATTCTGCATCACCTCGAGGACTCGGCATGGTTATGAAAACACTGAAGGTGACTTCTTTATATTTACTGCCTAAATTCTGAGAGGTGTATTTAATCTCTTTTATGCTCCTAAGGGTTATGACTTGACATTGCTCTTTGGGATTGACTTCAGTATTACTATGAAATGCCCATTTCTGTTGATTGGCCATGGAAGAAATAAGCAACCCAATTTACGCTTCTAAGGATTTCAATGTTGCCCCCATATTGCCCATATGTGTTTCAATGTTATGCAGCCTTGACTCATTCTTCTCAAACCTCTCTGAAGCTGTAGTACAAATATGCTCATGAGGTCTTCTAAGGAAGTGTTCTGCTCATCTCTTGGATAGTTGAAGCCATGAGGAGTTTGCAAGATGTTCTCCATATTAGCATATGAAAAATTCGGATGATAATAATTAGGCATAAGACTGCCTCTTTAGTTGTTGAAATTTCGATTGTTCATATACTGTACTTGTTCAAATACTGCTCATCTGTTGGGTAAAAACATTCCATTAGCAGAAACAGCTTCAATAAATGGTTGGCTCATTTGATTTGTCAATACTTCTAGATGAGTCGTGATGGATAATACTTGAGCTATCAGTGCACCAATAGGATCTGCCATTGCTTCTTTTCCAACTCTCCTCGTACGAAAGAAAGAAAGAAAATATATATATATATATATATATATATATATATAATAAAATAATAAAAAAAATAAAAAACAAAAATAAAACTTAAGACAAAAATAAAGAAAATAACATAAAAACATAAAATAAAATAAAATAAAAATAAATAAATAAAATCTAAATTAAAGCTAAGATTACTTGGTAATAGTATTAATGTGAATTAAGCAAACAATCCCCGACAATGACGCCAAAAACTTGTTGTGATATTTTATATCGTACCGCAAGTGTACGGTGTCAAGTTTTAGTATAAATGAGTTTAGAGTGTCGAACCCACATGGATTACGTTAACTCGCACTAAATACTAAAATTGATAATCCTAACTTTATTTAGAAAACAAATAATAAAGATTTTAATAAATAAATATAAATAATTATATAGGAGGAACTAATACGATAGAGATTCTAGATCCCGATTTCACCTAGCTGTCGCATATGTATTTGTCATGTCAATTAATCTTTGTTCAGTTATATTGTTTATAAGTCAAGATTCCGAAAATATCCACACTCTCTCGAGCATCAGTGAAAATATCATCAACTATAGACTTCGATATCTCTATAAAAATCTAGTAGTTAACAACTCATTACGCTTTGTGATTCTATATTAACGACTTCAAAAGAACTTATATATTCTTTCGAACTCTATAAAACTCCTAAGTTATATTCTATAGATCTATTCAAAATCCCCTCTCTCGAGTGATAGATTCTAAACATATATCATCATATTTGTGGCCAGCAAACACAAAGCATTAAACTCAAAATAATACAAATAAACTTAATAAAACTTCATAACAAAATCGACAATTAAAACAAAGGTTCAAGCATCAGTTACATCATTCTCCAGAATTAAGGATTTAGTTCATGACTAAAGATAAAAACAATGATAAACAAGTCATGAATCTAATGGAAATCATTAGAGTTCTAAGAAAGAAACAAGAAGATAAAACCCGAATTGAATCTCTCACTCTTCAGACGTCACTGCCTTTGTCTCATCTTGTTGCTCTTCAATCCTCCTCATTGGATCTCTCTAAAATATGTGTTTTGGTGTTTTGTGCTGTGTATTAGCCTCATTTTTAAGTTGTAGACGAACTAATGTATTTATAATAAAGCCCTGGAGTCATTGGGTATCTTAAAATAAAACCCTAATTTTATGTGCTGGAATGCGCTTATTTACGCATGTATGTACGCAGCGCCGTGGCTTGGTCAATTAGCGCCACGGCGCCAGAGTCTCGGTCTCTTGTATGGGGGACTCGTGGTTGCTGTTGTAAATATAGTGTCGTGAAACAGTAAATAACATGCAAATAAACAAATCAAACCAGAAAATTGGATCTAATATGCATAAACCCTAGAAAACCTTAAAACTTGAGAATAAGAAAAACCTTGATATAAAGTTGAAAACCAGTAGTCCGGATCGAGATTAATCTCCGTCCTTAAGAACTATCAGCCCCGTCTCGGTGCTCTACGTATTTGTGGCTAATGTTCTCCCAGGATAACCCGGATTCCTCTTGTTCAAGGGGCACACCTTAACAAGATCTCGAACTTGGAATATGGTGGAAATCTCTCAGACTCAAGACACAATATGAGACTCTTTTTTCTTTGGATGAAATTCAGATTTCTTTTCTGTGTATTAAAAGGAACATAAAACTTCCTTTTATAAGTATGGAAGGATGCCTCAAAGGCACCCTTAGGGTTGGGGTGCAACCCTCCAAAGGGTTATACCCCTTATGCACCCCTTGGTGCATAGGATCACTTTACACATAATTGGAGGACATGTCCCCATGGGGGTACCATCCAAGGGACATGTCCCTCCTCCATCCAAACAAATATATTTGAAGATTTGAAGAATTTCCAACAGTTGCAGCGCGATGGGTAGCGCCTTGGCGCGGTCTTCATTCTGGCGTTGTGGCGCAAGTAGTTGGCGCTCTAGCGCCTTATTCACGGGTTTCTGTATGTGACGTGCTGCAGCGCCAGGACTTGGGCGCCGCAGCGCCAGTGATAATTTCTCCCTAGTTCCTGCGTTCTGTCTCCAATGCTCCCGTGCGTGTCCGATGCATCCGTATGGTCCCAAAACACGTGCAAATGTCTCAAGATCTATGTATTAATGCTCCTACAAATAAAACATGAAATAAACTATAAATGTCATTAAATGATACAAAACATAACCAAATAATAGGCTAAGAATGCCATAATAAGCGGGTATAAACCGCACTTATCAGAACCCAATGATGAACGTGACTCGAACGTTTAGTTTCTGGAAATTTTTATTCGAACGTCCAATCAAATATTTTTATAATTATATTGAACCGTGTTAATCCTTAGTGTAGATACTATCAATTTCAGCATATATATATATATATATATATATATATATATATATATATATATATATATATATATATATATATATATATGTATATGTCGCGATTCTATTAGTTAATTGTACATATCGTCGATGTATATAAATTTGTCACCTAAAACTACTAGTTGAGATACACATTTCATAATTATATTAGTTGTCGGTAACACACTATTCTTATGTATAAATTATGCTTTTAATGAAGTCATGTATGCTCAATTTTCCACTTCTCTTTGACAGAGCTTCCAAGAACTTACAAATAATTAAGTGCTAAATATAAATTATAAAGTCTATTATGTATGTCCATATGAACCTTAATATACAAATATAACTTAATTAATGGATTATTACTTCACAATTCACTTATATGAAATAATTAAGGTTCTGTTTGATGTTGTGATTAAAAAAAAATAGTGAACAAACGGTGATTCATAATTGCAATGCGTTTTTCTAATATTTTGATGGAGATGAAAAGTTAAAAATTTTAACTTTTATAAAATTCAATTTTTTTTTTAAAAAAAAAAAAATCACGATTAATAATCGTAATATTTTAACCAAATATAATTTTATCATCTCATCACATATCAAATCACAATATCAAATAAAATACTGATAGATATACAGATATACAGGCAATGGATCAAATTAACACGTTTTGAGTTGGCCAAAAAAATGAAATGCTGACCCCACAATCTGCTTTTCTAGAAGCACTTTACTTACAATCAGCTTTTTGAGTGCCAATATTGAATCCCATGCTCCAAAGTGCTTCCGTCTGCAGAATAGCTCACTTTCACTGGTTTTGGTCACGGAGGCTTCATTAATTTGTACCCGTGGAAGTGCTTTTTAAGACCAAAAAAATTGTATATTTAACTAGCAGAAAAAGATTTTTATCAGTTCACCAATAACATTAAGAATGACTAATTAAATGCCTCCAATGACGTGATTTTTCAAGTAACTCTATTTAATTTGTCACTCGAGTTTGATTCTTGGGAAAGATAACGAGAAAAATGAATTCAAGTATTACCCACTCCTTACCTTAAAAAAAAAAAAAATGACTAATTAAATATATATTTGTAGAGTTATGAAGCATGATGTGAGAATATGATTTTTGTTTGTTATTTAATTTTAACTATCAGAAGTTCGCGCGATGCAATAGTTCATTTTGATTTTATCATTTTGATTTGTGTGTTTTTTTATTAATTTCCCTTAAGATTTACTTTATTACAAGTATAATCTCTTAATATCATATTAGTTATATAGAGTTTCGTTGTTAATTCGTATAAGATAATAGGAAAATCCCAAATGAAGGTTTTTATACTGGTACGATAGGCATAGTAGTTGGTTAAATTTAAAGACGAAATCATATACAATGTTTCTTTGAAAAGTCAAGTTTCAACAAAAATCCCTATTTAAATTGAAATTGTATCAAAAGCCAAAACATGTATAGATCTTAAAATCTGAATAAATGAATAAATAGATTATATATACAATCTGATAAAAGCAAGATTTTTATTGCAAAAAAAAAATGATAAATATCCCATCTTTATTTCTTCAAAAACAACATATTCAATCAGATTCATCAATTTTCACTAGATTTTCTCTATAAGAACCATTAATACACAAATCCAATATCAAACAAAACCACAAGCAAAAGATCAAAGAGGAATCGATAGATACTTACAAATAATATAAACGAACACAAACCCCACAAAACCAAGAAGCAAACCCTCGATTCATAGACCAAAAGAAAACCCTAGAAATACAAAATTGAAAGAGAATTTAAAAAAGATGGCCAAAGCTTACAATAGCTCAATAAATACAGCAGCATAGAAAACATTGTGGTAAATGAATCAGTCATTAAAGTGTCAATCCCTATAGTCATGAAAAAATCGCCAGTACCACAAATCACCGAAACGTCTCTAGTCTTGTTCATAAATACCTTAATTATAACTTTACAATTTTTTTTATAACCTGCGAGTCCTTTTAACTTCAAACACTCAAAAACAAAGAATTTCAAATTTCTCCACCATTTTTTTAAGGAAAAAATGCCAACTCGGCCTTGAATCATGGAGAAACTGAGAAATGCATCAGAAATATATAGTAGTATAGATTTGTAATCTTAAGTAAACTTTTAGTTAAAGCTTGATGTTATTCAATATTCTTTTACAATTTCAAAGTTGTAATTGAGAGGTGTTGGTTCCTCGAAGTGCCAACAATATCGTTTGGAAGATTTATGTTTCCTTGAATTAGCTTGTTTCTCATAAAAAAAAAATTGGGGAAAAATTACATATACACTTCCAAAGTTTGGAAAAATGGACAAACACGTCTTTTTATATTCGAAAATGGATACATGCATCCTCAAAATTTGTAAAATAATATATACACCTCCAAAGTTTCGTAAAATGACAGTTACACCTCCAAAATTTATCCCACTAATTAAAAAATTAACAACATAAATTATGTTATTAAATTAAAATATTTACAATTGTCGCCTCGTTCTCTCAATTCTAAAAAAAAAAAAAAATCATTTTTATGAAAATTTTTAGGGTGCATTTGTCATTTTTATAAAATTTCGAGATGTATATGTCCTTTTATTAAATTTTGAGGATGTATATGTCCTTTTCTCAAAAAGTTATTATTTTATTTCACTAGTAATTATAAACAATTTATGTATGTAATAAATAGTTAATGTTAAATTTAAGGTTATTTACCATTAAACTTATGGAAAAATGACAATGAAGTGCTGTGAATTTTGAAATATCAGATTTTATTATTAAACTTGTGGCAAAATAATTTTTTACTATAAAAGTTATACAAAATCTAATCTCTTACTACTTTTCCATTGATTGATTGTTAGTTAATAACTTCAATGTTAAAATATAACAGTTAACTAAGGATTTGACGCGATAACATGTTATTTTATCATAAATTTAATAATAAAATATAATATTTCAAAATTCACAGCACCCAATTATTATTTTGTCATAAATTTATTAGTAAAATATAAATAATCCTTAAATTAAAAACCCTAGTTTAGTGAAGTGAGGTTTCCAAATTTGTTTAGTGTGTATTAACAACTTGACATGCCATTGCTTAAAATATATAGAGGTACTTAGGTGTTAAGCCCTATTGAATTCGATGAATGTAAGAGAAATCATTGGAGGAAAATAGTTGTCAGTGGACAAGTTTATTCTTGGAATATACCAATCCATTAAATCTCTTAGCTACTCTTTTTTTTTTGTTCATGTGGCATTCCTATACTTATAATCATGCATAAATTGACTTTTTATTTTATGTTCTTTTTACTATGTACTTTATTGTTCTTCATTGAAGTCAACTTCAAGGGTTTTGATTTGTGTAAAATTTTGAGAGTGTTTGATTATTTTTATAGATTTTGTGAGAAAAAAGTCATGGAGATTGTGTTCAATCATGGAGGCTATCTATAACTTGGCTATGGACCATAGCTTTAGTTGGGCACTTAATTATCATTGAGAGGCACATTGAAGGATGGATAGAATAGTTCTTGATGGAATCAACTACACTTTAGGATAGAGTGATCAATGCCATGGTGTTCAAGGATATTTGGGTGGTTTTGAATTGTGTGACATGACTTTTAATCTATTGTAATATATAGTGGCGGAGCCATTCATATGTCAGTGGGGTGAAATTTGTTAAAATTTATCATATAAATTAATGAAAAATCTTATTCGTTATTTGTTAAAATAATGAATATTTATAATTTTTTTATGAAAAATAAATTTTATCTCACTAAATCAATATTTTGACTACGCTAATAATGATATATATAAGATATAGAAGAAGAGTAAATTCATGGTGGCCATGAATTTAAGAGAAAATGCATGTATATTTTTCAACTAATTGTCTAAGAGTAAATGCATATATGATAAGAATCTAATGAGTGAGTATACATGGAAAACAGCCAAGTTATTCTTTTTGGTTTAGAAGAAAAACTATTTTTTCCAACTAAACGCTCTAATCATGGTCATTTCAACATTAAGATGAAAAGCGTTCATTACAAATCAACACTTCAAGAAAGAATTATGTTGAAATTGGGTATTGCGTTAAGTCACTTTAGGAATATGTTTTTACCGATTTTGAGTTGAGGCGGGAAAATCAAACCGACTCCATAATTCTTCCCGTGTCTTAAGAGAGTTTTATGTGTGAATTTATTTTCTTACCGATTATATGAAATACATAATATACATATTGTTTTATGTTACTAGGTTTTATCCTAACTATGCTTAGAATCTTGAAGTAATCATAAGTGTTGTATTCGAACTGAAATGGTTATGTATTTACCTCATTATGAAGTTATTAATGGAACTTTTCATTATTCTTTTAAAAAAATTAATAAATAGTGCATTATAAAATTATGGTAGAATTTTTTTTTAAAAGT
>SKCR01001018.1:0-28510 GCA_019454045.1 Zanthoxylum bungeanum | reverse complement strand
TGGACATGTCGTAATGTGATGCAGGAGGATCTGATTACCGTGGGCGTTCGTGCAGCGTTCGTAGATGCGTTCGAACGGTAAACAGAAGGTTCTCGTTCGAGTAGCGTTCGTAAACGCGTTCGAACGGAAATGAAACAGAATACTCACGTTCGTATGGCGTTGTGAACGCGTTCGAACGAAAATGAAATAGAATACTCACGTTCGTATGGCGTTCGTTAACGCGTTCGAACAGAAATAAAACAGAATGCTCACGTTCGTATGGCGTTCGTGAACGCGTTCAAACAGAGATGAGACCTGATGCATGGTAAGGTAAAAATGCATGCGCGTTCGAGTTGCGTTCGTAAACGCGTTCGAACGGGAACATACTTATGCATGAAATGGGACGCAATACATACATGGCAAATAGTACAATGCGAGGCGCGGCGAAGCATCGTGGTAAAGGATTTTAACCTCTACAATTAGAGGACCTCTCATCGTACTTCTTAACCCATGCGCTCGATCGCATCATGCATACAAACATAAGGACAATCATATCAAACTAAGTATGCCCGATTTGGCATATCTTACATCCAACCGAACACACATCGACCGGCGCGGAAGCATCGTGGTAAAGGCTTTAACCCTTCCCCATAGGGGATCTTTCATCCCACTTACTAAGCCCATGCGCTCGATCGCATCATGCATACAAACATAAAGACGATCATATCAAACTAAGTATGCCCGATTGAACACATCTTTCATCCAACCGAAAAACATCAACCGGCGCGACAAAGCATCGTGGTAAATGGCTTTAACCCCTCCCCATATGGGATCTTTCATTCCACTTACTAAGCCCATGCGCTTGATTGAACCATGCATAAAAACATAAAGACAATCATATCAAACTAAGTGTGCCCGATTGAACACATCTTACATCCAACCGAACACACATCAACCGGCGCGGCAAAACATCGTGGGAAAGGGCTTTAACCCCTCCCCATAGGGGTCTTTCATTCCACTTACTAAGCCCATGCGCTCGATTGAGTCATGCATAAATAAGCAACATACAGAATTCAAGTGACGAAAAATAAATAAACAAAAGCAACACAAAACAAAAGAGGGTGCCGTTTACTCAAGCGGTACGTAGAGTGTGTCCCGAGTACAGATCATATTACCGTCCTTCGGAATCGGCTATGAAATTTATGTCCGGGTTTCCATCCGATACACCGCGAGAGTTGACACGTCTCTCATTTTATTCCACAGCCACAACATAAACATCTCATAATTCATGCATATTTATCTACTCAAGGGCCACAACATGCATTTCAACATGACAATCATGCAAGTAATATTTAATAAATAATACAAAAAAAAAGGGTGTGAAAGATACCCTCAGGTCTAACCTTTTTGCCAACTTTCAGGCTTGCGTTTCACGGACGTCGGAAGGGTACAGCTCCTCAACTTCTCCGGTTCACTGGTTTAGCGTCCTAGCTCACGGCTTTGCTGTTTTGCTTGCTGTTTGGACTCCGTTCTGCTACTGCTCGGCCTCTGTTTTGCTGTTCACTGTTCAGGTCACCTGTTTTGACGTTTCAACGGACTGTTCCGAGTTTTTGTGTGGGTTTTTAGTGTAGTCTTGTGTGATTTATTTTAAGGATTATGAATGCAGTTTTTATGTTATTACTTTAAGGTTTTTAGGGAATGTTTTAAGTGTGTTTTACTGCTGTTTTAGGGGTTAAATTACTGTTGTTTGGGCGTGTAAAACAGTGCAGTTTTATGTTCACTGCAGTTCGGTTTTTTGTTATAATTTTCGGTGATGGAGGGCTGCTGTATAGGGTTGGTTTCGGTGGCTTTAGGAAGATATAAAGGCTTGTTATTTTCGGTTTTGGAGGGGTTAAGGAGGGTGATGTGTTCGGCTATGGAATGGAGGAGATGAAAATAATATTTTTTTGTTACTTATTCTTGTAATTGGCGTGAATGGAGAGCTTGGAGAGGGGGTTGGAAATTCTTCTCTTCTTTTATTTCTGTGATGGGCGTGAACTAGGAGAGTGAATGCCTTGGAGAGGTGTGATTTATATAGAGAAAGGCTAGGGCTTCACCTTGTCTCACAATGAAGGGATTTTGGCATTAAAATGAGGATTTGATTTGGTGTTGAGCAAGGAAAGTCAAAGATTGAGGGGGGACAAATCTTGGCTAGATTAGGAATACAAAATATTTAATTTGTTATGATTGATTTTAATTAGGCATGACATCTTTTTAATTTAGTATGTGATTTGTTTAGTTATGAAGTTAATATATTTGATTTATCTTAATTAGGTATGATTATATTTTATGTTTTATTTAATTGGTAAATGGTTTAGATATTTTATTTAATATTTAATGTTTAATTTAATTAAATTGGGATGTGTTTTATGGGCTTTGGGGAGCTAATTGGGCTGGGGTGCGAGGCTAGCAGCAAAACCAGAAACACCGACGCCGTTCGAACGCCAATTCGAACGCTACACGAACGTCCGCAATCTGCCTGACGTTCGAACGAAGTAACGAACGCAGCACTAACGAAGACAGTGAGCTTGTGAAATGAACTTGATGACGTACTTATTTCGAATTTCCCCTTCCGACCTCCGTTTCCCGCAATATCCTTAGCTAAAAAGGTAGTGCCTCCAACTGAGACTCATCATCGGGTTTCACATGCAAAAATTCAATGCCTACAGTGGGCTAACACTCTGCCCCTCATCCAGACGCGCATGGAACAGTTCCATGGCGACTTTGTGAACAATCACTTGTTCTTGGTTCTCAAACGATTGTCTCAATCGCGTCATCATACTATAGGAATCTAGCATACCATAGTACTGTTGCTTGAGTTTCGGAGACAGTGAACTAAGGATGTATGATTTAACCCTTAAATCATCATCCTTCCAAGTTTCAAAAACTTGGCGTTCCTCCTCCGAAGCATCCGCACCCACTGCAATGGGCAACGGACCCTCAAGAATATAACCCAGCTTTTCGGAATCGGGGACAATCCTCAAATCCAATTCCCAGTCTGTAAAGTTCTCAGCGCCTTTCAGTTTGTTCGCATCAAGCATACGCGCAACTGATTTGTGGATTGTGCCGCCATCGCCAATCTATCATATAGATCACGAAAAACGGTTAGCAGAAATAAAGCAGTTTCATATAATATCAAAAGCATAAACTAGATCATGGATTTTTAATCTAATATGTCTCTCCCACTAAATCATGCAATACTGTAATCCCAAAACAGAATACAAAATATTTAATAATTAAATTAAATACTAATAGTGAAAAGTGGATCCCGTGAATATATTTCGGCTCACAGCAGAGGCACGGTCTCGCCTACGTATATTCATCAGGTAGACAACTCATTTGTCAATCATTCACTAATGACTCCTAAGTATCCGGTCCTGGCCGTTTCTCGTTGTCGCTGCGAAGGCAGGCCCACAAGGAGACGTACCAAGGTTAAACTCGTCAATGATAAACTCAAGTTACTTACGTAATCCTCCGACAGCTAGGGCACGTTCAGAATTCCGCTTTTACTTGAATTTACCTAGTATCTGATATACATCCGGTATAAATAAATATTTATCGGCTACACCCTCACAGTAGAGGCACGGTTTCAGATGTAGTCACAAAGAAGTATTCATAAACCGTATTGACAAGATGGACCATATAACATGCATCAAATACATAATTACATTCAAACCTTATTAATTAGGGATTTTCGCTAAGTGTCATACACCCTAAATCTAACCAATTTAGATCCTAATAAGCATGCATAAAGTCAAGAAAACATGATTAAACATTGATTCAATGAAGGCTAATCATATTAGGTGGCCTAGAATCAGACTCGCTCTAATACCATTTTGTAGGGGTTTTTAGGGGCTGATCCGGTAACGCAGCGGAAGCGGTGAAAATTCGATTTTCAGATTTCAAAATTTTTTCTCGGATTAATTAAATAAACATATTTATTTAACATTCCAATAATCAAATTATGAAAATAAATTCAATAAATCATATTTAAGTGAATTTACCGAAATACCCTTACTTTGTATTTTTGTCCATTTTAGTCCGAAATTGATCAAATCAATTTTGAATGATTCTAAATCATTTCTAAGATGAACTTATGATGTTCAAAACATCAAAACACCAAAAGCACCAAAATCCCCAAATTTCTTTACCAAAGCCGAGAGCCCCTCCAAGGAGCACAATTGTGCACTTTGTGATTTCATGCATCAAAACACATCAATATGCAATCCAATGAACATGAAACTTTATATGCATCATATACACACACAAATATACAACATATATGAAAAGCCCCCAATTTGGAATTGGTGGTCATAAACCCTAATTTTTCAATTTCCACAAATTGGACAAATTAGACCAAATACATTAAATCAATAACTTCAATCATCATTCTTCCATCCAATCCAAGTCTCAACACAATGAAACAACTCAAGATCAAATCTAGGTCATTTAAGAGTGGGTCAATAACTCTAGATTAGCAACATGGTTTCCAAAAACCTTAAAAGAAAGCTTACAACTACAATAGTCACAACCTTCCTTCACAATACATGCTCAACACTTTCAATAAAAATTTCCATCATCAAAACACAAGAAATAAAGAAAAGAATAACTTAAGAACATCACAAGATGTTGCCTAGATCCTAAGGAACAATTTCTTTTCTAATAGTAAGTTTGAAAAACTTACAATATCCAAGCTTTTCTTTTGGTTTTTCCTTTTCTCCTTCACTTGTTTCCTTGGTTTCTTTCAATGGAGTTTTATGAAAAGTGTATTAGGTTAACAAATTAAGATGAAATGAAAACAATATTGTAGGCATTGCATTTTAGCATGTGAAACCCGATGATGAGTCTCAGTTGGAGGCACTACCTTTGTAGCTAAGAATATTGCGGGAACGGAGGTCGGAAGGGGAAATTCGAAATAAGTACGTCATCAAGTCCATTTCACAAGCTCACTGTCTTCGTTAGTGCTGCGTTCGTTACTTCGTTCGAACGTCAGGCAGATTGCGGACGTTCGTGTAGTGTTCGAATTGGCGTTCGAACAGCGTCGGTGTTTCTGGTTTTGCTGCTACCTCGCACCCCAGCCCAATTAGCTCCCCAAAGACCATAAAACACATCCCAATTTAATTAAACTAAACATTAAACATTAAATAAAATATTTAAACCATTTACCAATTAAATAAAACACAAAATATAATCATACCTAATAAAGATAAATCAAACATTTAACTTCCTAACTAAACAAATCACATACTAAATTAAAAATATGTCATGCCTAATTAAAATCAATCCTAACCAATTAAAACCAATCAAATATTTGACTTCCTAATCTAATAAGACATCTACCAATTTAAAATAGTTGACTTCCTAATTTAAAATATTTTACCCCCCCTCAATCTTGTGTATACCATCCTTAGGACTCCTAATTTGGAAACTAGATCTCTTCCTTGTGAGACAAGGGCAAACCCTAGCTCTCTTCTATATAAACATGCATTAACCTAGCCACACCATCTCTTCACTCTCTCTAATACACGCCCAAGACATCAAGACACTTCACATATACACAAAAAGAGAACAAAGAGCCCTAACGATCTCCTTCATAGCCGAGAAAACAAGAGCACTAACAACCACCATAGCCGAATCCAAAACAAACCAAACTCACCATTAGCCGAATCCAGAACACCCCTTAATAAACACTCAAAACCAGCCCCCCTAAACGCCTATACACCACCAAAAATAACCACCAAAACAAAAGCCACATTCACGCCTACACAGCAGCCCCTGCACCCCCCTAAAACACGCCTAAACAGCCCCTGAATCACCTTAAAACAACAGCCCAAATCCTCTTAAAACAGTCCCTAAAAACCTTAAAAATAGTAACATAAAAACTGCATTCATAATCTTAAAAAAAATCACACACAACTGCACTAAAAACCCACACAAACTTGGAACAGTTCATTGAAACGTCAAAACAGGTGGCCTGAGCAGTGAGCAGCAAAACAGAGGCCGAACAGGAGCAGAACGGAGTTCGAACCGCAAGCAAAATAGCAAAGCAGTGAGCTAGGACGCTAAACCAGTTAACCGGAGAAGTTGAGGAGCTGTACCCTTCCGACGTCCGTGAAACGCAAGCCTGAAAGTTGGCAAAAAGGTTAGACCTGAGGGTATCTTTCACACTCGTCTTTTTTTGTATTATTTATTAAATATTACTTGCATGATTGTCATGTTGAAATGCATGTTGTGGCCCTTGAGTAGATAAATATGCATGAATTATGAGATGTAGTATGTTGTGGCTGTGGAATAAAATGAGAGACGTGTCAACTCTCGCGGTATATCGGATGGAAACCCGGACATAAATTTCATAGCCGATTCCGAATGGACGGTAATATGATCTGTACTCGGGACACAACTCCACGTACCGCTTGAGTAAACGGCACCCTCTTTTGTTTTGTGTTGCTTTTGTTTATTTTTCGTCACTTGAATTCTGTATGTTGTTTATTTATGCATGATTCAATCGAGCGCATGGGCTTAGTAAGTGGAATGAAAGATCCCTTATGGGGAGGGGTTAAAGCCATTTACCACGATGTTTTTGCCGCGCCGGTTGATGTGTGTTCGGATTGGATGTAAGAGTGTTCAATCGGGCATACTTGGTTTTGATATGATTGGCTCTATTTTTGTATGTATGATGCGATCGAGCGCATGGGCTTAGTGAGTTAGTACAAAGGTCCTCTATCTGAGAGACGAAGAGCCTAAAAAGGCCACCTTTGTGACACTACTTCGCCGCGCTGGACGAAGTGTGTTTGGGTTGAATGTACGTTCAATTGGGCATACGAAGTCCTACACTTTTGTTGTCTTTATTTCATGTGTTGTGATGTGACGCGCATGGGCTTAGTATGTTGGTCTAAAGGTCCTCTCTTTGAGAGACCAAGAGCCCCAAAAGGCCACCTTTACGGCAGTACTTCGTCGCGCCCCTTTATTTTGTTGTTTATGTATTGCGTCCCATTTCATGCATCAGGTCTGTTCCCGTTCGAACGCGTTTACGAACGCAACTCGAACACGCATGCATTTTGCCTTATCATGCATCAGGTCTCATTTCCGTTCGAACGCGTTCACGAACGCCATACGAACGTGAGCATTCTGTTTCATTTCCGTTCGAACGCGTTATCAAACGCCATACGAACGCGAACCTTCTGTTTACCGTTCGAACGCGTTTACGAACGCTACACGAACGCGAACACACTGAACTGAGACATATTCATCACATGCCATGTATAATTGTTTCTTAGGTGATTTTTTTATGGAACCACACATAGTCATTCTTATCTTTGTGCACATAATAATGAAAAGCATGTTTATTCCATTAGTTGCGTCATTTGCCTTAGTCTTGATTTAACGCATTACGATTCATATACCTATGCCATGATGACTTTGGAGTATTATTTCTTGTGATATATCGGATGGAAACCCAGACATAAATTCCGTAGCCGATTCCGAATGGACGGTAATGCGGTCTGTACTTGGGATACAATTCCACATATCACTTGGAAAAGTGCTCACATGTATGCTTGTGCTGTTATTATGTATGCTTGTGTTTTTCATGAATATGATATGCTGAATGAAGTTGTATGTTCGTTGTTACTTTGAGGTATTTTCAGGCATGTGTTCTTAGATGTGAGATATATGTGAAATGTATGTATAAGTTTTATTTTGTACCCGTGAATTTAGAAGCATGATACTCTTGGAAATAAGTGCTACTTAAGCCTGATTAAATTATCACATAAATCCTGTCATTACAAGTGGCATAAGTAAGGGACCATTCCGAACCCAATGGTTTGAGGTCTTCCCTTGCGAGGGGTGAGTGCGGCCTTAAATCTCATTTTCCCGGTTCACACCGGGTGGCGACTCCATTATTCTCCGGTTTAGTCCCCCGTGGCTACTCCGTACTCCCGACCGGGCCGCGAGCCCGGGACAGCATGCGTCGCCCCAGATCCTGTGTTCCCACAAATATATACTTGTAATAATTTGCCCTTGGCCGAAAATCACAAGCATTTACCAAATTATTTTCATTTCAAAAACATGTTATCAACTTGCATAAATATCTTAATACAACTTTATTAGATATTTATTTAAGTCAACAAAGGCAACTAACATCATTTACTTAATATATCATAATGTAAGATATTTATATTTTAATTAATTTAATCATTTAACAATTAAATAATTAATTAATTAATCAAATACAAATATATTAAATATATGTATAATATTTACATTAAATATTAAAAACATATATTCATTTAGGATATAAGTCAAATAACTCATTTTGACTATTAATTAATGTGTATTTAAATTAATCAAGTATTAAATGTAAATACACAATAATTAGGCAAATGACTATCTAGTCCCTTTAGCACGTATCTTGCGTTTAACCTTTAAACGACTTTATAAATAATCAATATTATTTATTAATGTTGCTCTAGTGCTCTACGAGTATGTTTCATTATTGAGACTCTCTAGATTCAGTTATATCCGTCACGAAATCAAATTTCGTGTCCATAATCTATCCACCCGTAGATTATGACGATCACGGATAATCTCGCTGAATCATACAGGTCGAGGTCATGGCAAATGTATAATTCCTCCGTCACAGGTATCCGGATAAATCCCAGAGATATAGATATAAACGTCAAATCTCTATCGGGATTATCCAGTCGACTATTCTATCAGCAATCTCAAAAGAATGTTTAGAACTAGCTTTTAAACTTTACCACGGGCCCATGGTTTTATCTGATTGCTAATCATATGGACTACCTATGCTCTGATACACAGAACTGAAGGATCATATCTTGATACACATAGGACACCCTGAGGATCTGTCTACACCCAACGAACAGGCGGAGGTCTGATCTAAATAGATCGGTGACGTGACTGTCGTCTAAGTTTAGAAGATGTCTCATGTGCCCACAATGGCATCTCAAGTCTAAGAATCACAAGTGCTACTCAACCCAAGAAGATTCTTATTGACGCTGGTGTACCATCCATTAAGAATCTTCGGTGAGTCGTTCAGTGTTTATCCGCTATAAACACCTACACGTCTATACTAGTCTCCAAGACTAATGGTTCATTGAGAAACCAATGGAATCATATATTCCAGCATACGACATGTACCGGTCTCAACGGGTTTACTATACTGACCAAGTAGTGTAAACATTGACCATGAACTGTCTGAGAATGACAACGTCATGATACTTCTCAATGTCCATTGCGACGCTTTTGCAACTGTATCATGACTAATCATTCTAGGGTCATTACGTCTTTACCATTTAGAAAAATAGATTATATTATAGAAACTGCATATATTATTCATAATAATAATGTTTTACAGAAGTATTCAACAGAAATACAACCGGGAATTGGCGCTCTGAGTACCAACCCCAACATCATCACCATACCCAAACCCACCGTTTTCTTGTCAAAATTTACCGTTGCATCTACATTAATCTTGATGAAATCTACTGGTGGAGGTTGCCACTCCTGCCTGATTAAAGATTGCGCCTGCCTGTAATCTTTTCCTTCTTGATTCTGGAGGCTGTCAAATGATGAAAGTGTTGCTTCTTCCTTGAAGCAAATTTTATCCACGCCATAATAAGCTCTCGAAAAGATGCCTTCGTTTCTAGCCCCCCAAATAGCCCACATTAAAGTTGCAACCAACCTCATTTTGGACAAATCAAAATTCATGAAACCAAAATCTAGAATGTCACCAATCGACCCGCGACAGGCCATCTTCTGTATTTGTTGCAGCCCCTCTATTTCCCAACAGAGCTTCACGAATTTGCACTGGAAGATGGCATGACTGATGGTTTCTTCATGATTCTTGCATCTTTGGCAGTATCATGTGCAAAACTTTCTTTTTCCATAAATTAACACACGTGGGTAGCCATCCTTTTATGCATTTCCATATGAAGCATCTGATATTTTGGGGAATGTCTAGCTTCCAGATATTTTTTCATAGACCCCCCGGGTTGAGACGCCGCTGCCTGACAAGCTCTTTTATCAGCTATTGCTTTGTGGTAAGCTGATTTTACTGTAAATATTCCTCTTTTTTCAAGGTGTCAAATGACTTTATCTTCTTGGGAAATCATTAGGAGTGGAGTTCTCAGGATATTTAGTGCGTCATCATTTCCAAAAGAGGACTCGATAAGCTCTATGTCCCATTTATTGTTGTCTTTGATTAGCTCTGAAACAGTGGCCTCTTGGTGCAGAAGGTGTGGAGGGCGTGGCCTGAAGCAACCTGTGTTCGGGATCCAATCACTACTGTAAATGCGGGCTGTTTTGCCCTTTCCTATACGCCATCGGGTACCTCGCTTCAGAAGTTGTCGACCCCATATGATGCTTCTCTATATAAAATATGGGCGATGCCCTACCTTGGCCTCCAAAAACTGACGATCCTTGAAGTATCTAGCCTTTAATACTGCAGCTACCACAGACTTCGGGTGTTGAATAATCCTACATCCTTGTTTCGCCACTAATGCTTGATTGAAAGCTTCAAAAATTTTGAATCTCATGCCGCCCTCCATTTTCAGTTTACAAAGATTGTCCCAGCTTGCCCAATGTATCTTTTTCTCTTCCTCATTTGAACCCCACCAGAAGCCATTTAGTTTCCTTTGAATGTCCTCACAAATGTCTACCATAATTCTAAAAACACTCATGCAGTAAGATGGAATAGCTTGAGCCACAGCCTTGATGAGTACCTCTTTACCCCCATTGAAAACCATCAATTCTGCCAACCTAATAATTTCCTTAAGATTTTTTGCTTAATTTCCCCAAACAACCTCCTCTTGCTTCTTCCCACCATAGCCGGTAGCCCCAAGTATCTTTCGTGCGATCTAGCCAACTCTAACTGAAGGAAATTCTTTATATTCTCCTGCAAAACTCTTTCAGTATTTGGGCTGAAGAAAATATATGATTTGTCATAGTTGAAAATCGGACCCGATGCCTCTGCATAAACATCAAATATTTCCTTTAAGTGTCGGCTTCCTTCCACCGAAGCTTCCGCAAAAACCAAACTGTCGTCTGCGAAGAGAAGATGAGACACCTTAACTTGGTTGCTAAACTTCAGGCCACTGACCTGATTCCTTTCCATAGCAGAATTCAACATGCTCGACAGTCCTTCGGCACACATTATAAAAAGGTATGGGGATAGTGGGCATCCTGGTCTTAGACCTCTTTGCGGCTTAATCTTCCCAAAAACTTTCCAGTTGACTATAATCGAAAAGTGTTCATTTTTATATTAAACAAGCTCAAACCCAACAAAACCAAACAACCAAATCAAACCGTACTAATTCGGTTTTGGAGTTTGGTTTAAATCCTTTCAAACTGAAAGGAAGTTATATAAACATTAGTCAAGTCTTAATAATTTCTTTCTTTTTTTCCCAATTGTTAAAACAGATTAGAAGAGAGAGATCCATTCAATAGAGCCCAAAACCTCAAATATGAAATACGTATGCAAAAATCTTTGGTCAAAATATAAAGGATTGAGTACATGTCAAATTGTCAATCAAACAAAATGATTACAAAATTTCCCCATTGAAAAGGCAGTATAGATTTATTATATTATATTGTATTTATTAATTGCTGTAATAGCTTGGTGGGGCAGTAAAAACTAGATTTGAGTTTGCTTTTGATTTGGATGTAAGCAAGTTGGTCTAGATGCAAAGCATCAGAATAAATTATGTTATTGGCAAATGGCAAATGGCAATTTGCCATTAACATTCTTGACTTAAAAAATCTACTGGTACTCTCTTCATTTTTTTCTTTAATATTATAGCTTACCATTATTTCAGCGCTGACGTTTGAAATAGAGATTTTAGATATATAATTGAACCCTGGCGAATATTTAATTTGCGATTATCATGTGTTTGCTTTAATTTTTCATTAAGCTCATGTTAGTTTTTACATCTACACTAAGGCATTCACCTCTACTGGCGGGCTAGTCTCCTCAACAATTTGAGTTCTTTTATGGGGACACTATAAATTTGGTGGATAGATGTACAAAGCAAGCTGGGGTGAATATGAATTTTTCCTAATTAGTATAGAATTATGAACTATGCCATCTTTGAGCTATGTACTTGTTGAAGGTGGGTTTTCAACCTCGATGGGGTTCAAGTACCGAAAAAGAGTAGAGTTGAGACTATAATTAAAAGTTGATAGCAAAGGTCCAAGGACTCAGAGTGAGATGGGTCTGGCAGGGAGACCCGACCCCATAGCAAATGAATTCTCCAGAGAACGGAATCCGACGTGGAGGAAGCGAGTGCTAATACCGACCCGACCTGGTCGAAGAATTGGGCAGAGTTTTGACCAGTATCATCCACATCGGGAACCCGACCCGACGGTGAGACTGCATGCCGACCTAGGCTGAGGTCATATGACATGTGCCCTATCTGGAAGGCGTGCTTTTAGAAGGCAATGATGACTATGAGAAAACAACAATACTCATTGGAAGTAGCTCATGCCAGCCACCATAGGACGGTATAGTGGCATGGAAGTGGCATAGCAGAGCTGCCATAGGCTGCTAGAGGCCGGTGCAAGTAACACGACAGTCGGCACATGAGATTGGCTAAGAAAGTGGTGGAAGTAATGACTCAAAGGATAGCAATGATGATCGAGTGACATGAGATGATATCAGATGCGGTGGAATAGTGAGTTTGGAAGCCTATATAAGGGGGGAATCTTTGGAATTATATTCACAACTCTGATAATAGGGTTAGAAACAGTTGTATCTCAACACTTAGAGAGAAGCCAAGAGCCAAAAATATAATGATAGAAAGAGAAAGCTAGTAAGTTATTTGACTATCGAGAGAATTGTAACAGACTAGTGTATGACCCGAGGTGTTATAAACTTTTTGTAAGTTCATTACCCCACTTATAGTTCAAGCGGTATTGACTCCGAGCAGTAATAAAACACACCCTTTTTTCTCCCGTGGACGTAGATTGTAGCCACTTTCTGCCGAACCATGTAAATCATTGTCACTGTGATTTATCTGTCTGCTTGCTGAGTTTGTATTTGATTCCCTACTAACCAAACAAATTTATTGCTGGTGAAATTTATTCGAATGCTTAATTTCTCATATCATTTTTGGAACAAAAAACAGTCATCAATCGTACTAAAAAATGGTGTGAATTTAAATTCTCAATAGAGCTTAAATGATAATATTTGTGAATTGAAATAATTCAAAAGAAATTAATTTGTGCATTAGAAGTGGAATTTTGCTAGTGTGCTACAATTACTTGATAACGACTACTGAAACATTTAAGTTTAAAACTAGAATAAGCCGGTTGGGCGGTGAAAAAAGTTAGTGTTAATATCAACGTTCGTCATCAAATGCACCGTTAATGTTAGCGTAATTCAACACTAATAAAGGAAGATTATTTTCAAACGCTTGTGGAGAATTTATAATTTTATGCTCCCAATACATATGGTTCCATGTGTTTAATTTTTTTTTTTTATGTCATTATTTGTAATTTCTTAGTTTATAATCTGGTTTATACTTGTGTCCAACCAAACACTTGAACAACTTATAAATTATCTTATACTCTAGTTTTTTTCATAATTTATAAATTAATTTATACTTTCAGTACACTATTTTCTATCAAACGCATCGATTTTATTGGAAAATTAATATTGACTTTATAAAACTCACGAACATGGATATCTAAGGAAAAAAAATTTCATGATAATTTTTTTTTAAAATTTTGTTAAAAAGAGAAAAGAGTTAATTGATTTGTTAGAAAATATATGGTCCCACCAAATAATATATCACGAGGAGAAAGAATAATTGTCTTGTCAGTTGATTCCGTTCGAGCTAATTACACAGTTAATCTCTATATTAATAAAAATATGTAAAAAAGATGATGATTAAATAGAATTTAATGAATCAGATATACAACCGTGACTTTATAATAATTTTAAAAAGAAAAATTATCAATCTTATATATGATTAAAATATATAAATTCTGAAATTTTATCACCATTTCATCTAAAGATTTCAAAATGTAGAAAATATCTACATATTTTATATCAGATGCATATTTAATATTTGACATACATTTAAATTATATATCTAAATTTGATATATTTTACTATTTTTGAGTCGACCGGTGTTCAAAATTTTAATTTTGAATATATGATTCTGTAAAATGTGAAGCCTTTATCCAACGGTTGGATGAGGGACACGTGGCGCAATCCTTGCCGTTGTTCTATTTACATCATTTTGCTCATCATATATAAAGGATGCTTAGGTTAAGAATTAGTTAAGGTTTTCATTTTAATTGTTTACACATTTTTTCTCCTTTTATTTGGCTAAGTGTTAAGCCTTATACCTAGTCCAAGTTAGTGTGATTTTTCAATTGGGAATTTGAGAGATAGACAATTTTAGAGATTAGGGTTTATTGAGAGATTGGAGAAATTATTGTTTGTAAACGGATTCAAGATTCTTGTGTAATCTTGAACTTGATTAGTGCAGCGAGCTCCTTGTTCCGGAGTTCAACGTGGATGTAGTCGGGAATATTTTCGGCGAACCACGGTAAAAATCTTGCATTCTTGATTGTTGATTGTTTTGTGTGACGAACGAATCTGCGGAAAACCTTCACAGTGTTATCAGAGTTATTATTGAAAAAAAAAAATCCAGTGGGCCGAAGGGAAAACTGATCTGTGACTGAAGATCAAAGCCCAAGACTCAGCCTTTCATTAGGCAAAGCAAAAAATTCGTAGATCACAGCCAAGAACAAGCCATAGACGATCAAGACCCCATCAGAAAATCTCACAGCAGGTGATCAAGAACAAGATCAGCGCTGCCGGTGAACAAAACACAAAGCCATCGACGAAACCAAAAACACAGAGCCATCGACGAAATCAAGTACACAAAGACACGGCAAGAAGACGACGGCCAAGAGCCACAGCCGAGAACAAGATCAGGGTTGCCGATTTCAAGAACAAGACTGCCAAAGACAATCACAGAGCACACGCTGAACAACCCTAGTGTTGCCGACTGAACACCAAAGCCTCCTTGCCGATTAAAGGATTCGGAGCATCCAAAAGTACCTTGAGTTGCCGATCAAGATTGCAAACAAGATTTAGCCCAACAAGATCGAAGACTGCTCATACTACAAACCTAGACTGAGTGAGTAGAAAAGGAATTGGAATTGCCTAAATACTGTTTGTTTGTTTATAATAATGTGCTGTGATCAAAGCAATTGTGTTTGTGCAAATTGTTGTGCTCGGCAAAATTGGAAAATTGAGTAACAGGGGCGAAAATCAGGCAAATTGATTTTAACAGTTGAAAAGAGATTAGGCGTTGCCAAATTGAAAGTCTCGGTGATTAGGGGTTAGTTGTTGGGTGATTAGGACTCTGTCCTGTTTGGGTGAGTAATCTGGAAGGCACTGTGTTGCCGATTATAGACATATTGGGTGTTGCAGATTGAAAGATTGGGGGCTGCCGTATTGTAGTTTTTGGGTGAAAAATTGCCGAGAGATAACCAAATTGTTGTTTGGGTGTATAATTTGCCGACTGTGTTAGGGCAGATTGGGTGAATTGCCGATTAAGTGTCTGAATCAAAGGAAACAGAAATGTCGACCATGAGACTCGACATTGGGATATTTGACGGGAAATGAGATTTCACCACATGGAAGAAGAAAATAAAGGTTCTGCTTTCCCACCATAAGGTGGCTTTGGCACTGGAACCGGATCCAGAAAAGTGGCCAAAGATGGAAAAGAAAGCGAATGACGAAATCCTGGAAGAGGCTTACAACTTGATCTTCCTCCACTTGGGAGACTCAGTCATCAGAAAGGTTGATGGAATGGACACGGCCATTCAACTCTGGGGTAAACTCGAATCTCTTTATTCTGTTATTTCTGCTCCAAATTTAGTGTTCTTAAAAGGAAATTTGTTTAATTACAAGATGGATACTAATAAGTCGATAGATGATAATTTGGATGAATTCACGAAAATGACTCAAATCCTTAAAGGAACTGACCAAGCCCTAGGAGACTCTAGCGAAGCTATGATTCTATTAAATGCACTGCCTGAAGAATATAGTGTCGTTAAGAACTCTCTACAGTACACAGGAGTTGTACCTAGGCTAGACTTGGTGATATCTGGTATAAGGCTAGAGAGTTAGAACTTAGAACCAGTAGGAGAGGAGGAGCGAACTTATTCGTGAAAGGAAAAAATGAAAGAAATATAATGGTCTGAATAATCATCAGACTAATAACCAAAACCTAAAGGGAAGAAAAAGAATAAACAATATAAGAATAAGAATAGTGACAAGAAGTGCTATCATTGTGGAAAGATGGGACACCTTAAAAGGAATTGTTATAAGCTCATTAGGGAACAGAAAAATGAAGGCATCGCTACTGTGGCTGCCGAAAAGGGGTCGATGTGCCTATCTGAGGCATTGACTGTGTCTAGTGATCACATTAGTATAGAGGATTCTGGACTCCGGGTGTTCTTTTCACATGAGTCCGTATAGGGACTGGTTTGTCAACTTTAGAAATACTGACCAAGGGACTGTGTATATGGGTAATGACAATACTTGTAGGATACAGAGAGTTGGGGACATAACATTTAAACTTCATGATGGTAAAGTTAGGATTCTTACTGACGTTAGATATGTACCTGACTTGAAACGGAACCTGATATCACTAGGAACACTAGATGAATTAGGTTTCACATATAAAGCACACAAAGGAAACATACACATATCTAAGGGTAATAAACTAATCCTAACTGGTATAAAAAGAAACGGATTGTATGTTCTAAATGGCCAACATGTATTCTCGGAAAAACCCATTTCTGCTTTAACTTCTAATGTTGATATGACTAATATATGGCACTTGAGACTTGGCCATATAGGCCAGAAAGGAATGCAGGTACTCAGCAAGCAGGGACAATTTGGAAAGGACCAGTTGAAGCCACTTGAGTTTTGTGAGATCTGTGTGTTGGGCAAACAGCACAGACAGAGCTTCCCAACTGGAATTCACTTGTCAAAGGCGAGTCTGGAGTATCTACATTGTGATCTATGGGGACCAGCAAAGGTCCAGACTCATGGGGGTAAGAAATATTTTCTCTCTATTGTTGATGACTACAGTAAGAAGGTATGGACATTCTTACTAAAATCAAAGGATGAAACTTTAACTAAATTTAAAGAATGGAAAGTGTTGGTAGAAAATCAAACTAGTAACAAAGTAAAAGTTTTGAGAACTGATAATGGCTTAGAATTTTGTAATACTAAGTTTGATCAATATTGTACTAGTGAGGGTATCCTGAGACATAGGACTGTTAGAAACACCCCTCAACAGAATGGAGTTGCGGAAAGAATGAATAGAACCCTATTAGAAAAGATCAGATGTCTTTTATTTTCTTCCGAACTTCCGAGGCCGTTTTGGGGTGAGGCCCTCAATACTGCTACTCATTTAGTTAACATGAGCCCCAATAGTTCCGTTCAGTTTAAGACACCAGAAGAAATTGGTCTGGTAGGGCTCAGAAGCTTGCCCACCTTAGAGTGTTTGGCTGTGAAGCTTATGCCACCAGTCCATAGGTAAACTTGAACCGAGGTCAATCAAGTGTGTTTTCCTAGGATATCAAGAAGGGACAAAAGGGTATAGGTTATGGGAAAGGGAATCACCTGGAGTCAAAATCATAGTTAGTCGGGATGTTATATTCAATGAACTTTGTTTTCCTTGTAAATGTACTAACAAGAATGCAGGTGCCTTAGAAAAGGATCTAGCAGATTTTGATCTTGCAGGTGGAGCTTAGATGCAGGTGGAGCCAGGGACATCAAGGACCGCTGAGCAAGTTGGTGACATGTCAGGCACGGAGACATCTGAGGACACCCAGCCCAGGAGAAATAACCAGGAGGAAAACAGAAATGAAGTAGCAGAGATACAAGAACAAAGTGAAGAGGACACAGTAGATCAACTGGATCAAACTGAGCAGCATGATGAAACACCACAAGACACATTGGCCAACTACCAGCTAGCAAGAGACAGGAGTAGGAGGCAGGTAAGGCCTCCTACCAGGTATGATTACTCAACTAATGATTTGTATTTCTGTGCATTAATATCAAGTCATGAAATTAATGAGATTGAGCCTGCTAGCTTAGGAGAGGCATTAAAGTCTACCCATAAACATGAATGGGAAGTGGCCATGAAGATCTAGGTAGTGCAAAGAGAATCCTAGATGACCATTGATAGAGATAGAGGTAAAATTGTCTTAAAATACATCAATCCACATATTTGCAAAAGGTAGCAGCATCCAGATTTGGGGTAAGTGGCTGTAAACCTGTTAGTCAGCCTCTTGCGAGTCATTTTATTTTGTCTAAGTCGAATAGGTCTGAGGTGATTAAAATGGAGAATGTACCTTATGCAAATGCTATAGGTTCTGTGATGTATGTCATGATTAGTACTAGACCTGACTTGTCATACGCTGTATCTTTATTGAGTAGGTTTATGTCTAATCCAGGTGGAGCACACTGGAGTGCTTTGCAATGGTTGTTAAGATACTTAAATACTACTGTTGATTATGGCTTATGTTTTAACAAATCTAACGCTTTAGATTTGGTAAGGTATGTTGATTCTGATTTTGCAGGTGACAGAGACTCGAGAAAGTCAACCACAACTTACTATTTCACACTTGGTGGAAATTGCAATAGCTGGAAGTCAAGCCTGCAACCGTTGGTCACACTCTCAACTACCGAAGCGGAGTATATAGCCATAACTGATGTGTTCAAGGAAGCAATTTGGCTTCAGGGTATCTTAACCGAAATACAACAGCTGCAGGGTAAGACAGTTGTGTATTCTGACAGTCAGAGTGCGATACATCTGAGCAATAATCCAGTACATCATGAAAGAACCAAGCATGTGGATGTGAAGTATCATTTTGTGCGGGAAATTATCTCAAGTGGTAAGATTGAGATTAAGAAGGTTCCAACTGAAGATAACCCATCTGACATGGAGACAAAAATTGTGACTGCAACCAAACTCTCCCACTGCATGAAGCTGTTGCATGTGGGGGTTGGCTGACCTTGCAGCCGACATGAACGATGATGGAAGTAGGTGAGTTTGCTGTGCTATCTTGGCCTAAATGTGTCATTGTGTATGATTGGGAGTGATGGATGTTTTTGGCTTCAAGGTGGAGATTGTAAAATATGAAGCCTTTATCCAACGGTTGGATGAGGGACACGTGGCGCAATCCTTGCCGTTGTTCTATTTACATCATTTTGCTCATCATATATAAAAGATGCTTAGGTTAAGAATTAGTTAAGGTTTTCATTTTAATTGTTTACACATTTTTTCTCCTTTTATTTGGCTAAGTGTTAAGCCTTATACCTAGTCCAAGTTAGTGTGATTTTTCAATTGGAATTTGAGAGATAGACACTTTTAGAGATTAGGGTTTATTGAGAGATTGGAGAATTATTGTTTGTAAACGGATTCAAGATTCTTGTGTAATCTTGAATTTGATTAGTGCAGCGAGCTCCTTGTTCCGGAGTTCAACGTGGATGTAGTCGGGAATATTTCCGGCGAACCACGGTAAAAATCTTGCATCTTGATTATTTTGTGTGACGAACGAATCTGCGGAAAACCTTCACAGATTCAAATTTTTCCTTTTAAAATATATAAGGAATTGGATCAAATTATAAAGAATAAAGTTGAATTTGCCAATTATAAATGTGTTCAAAGTTTCGCTTTAGCTTCGCCTCCATTGATCAGGTCACGAAGGGAAATTCATCACCTTGTCTACAATCAAAACCCGACCACCGGTTGCAAACCAAATCTGGCAATTGTCTTGCGCTGCAGGTTGAAATGTAGTTAGTACGGAAAATACAGATTTTAATGTATTAAAAAACGAATAATATTATATTAAAAATTATGTTTTTTTTTCAATTTTTTTTAGCAATACCCTTAATAAATTAAGTCGAATGCATCATTATTATATCATTATTATATCATTATTATATGATAATGACACAAAACTATTGCATTCACTCTAGTAGGATATTGTTTTCACTACAGAATAGTGAGATTATTCCCCTAGTATTATTACAATGAATTTCTTCCCGGTAGTCGAATTGCCTTGGTTGTAATTTTTTTTTTTTTTTAAAATGTGGGTCCAATTGACAATCTTGATTAATCTTTTTGACTTTCTATCGTCTTAGGAAAAAGGTCGGAGGATTCAAATCTTATACTCCTATCAAGAACCTTCCTAGAAGCTAGAAGATATGAATAAAATCACACTTATTCAATCCACGTTCCGGAAAAAATTTGCCACTAACGTCACATCTGGCTATATAAAGCAGCCAAATTGATAAAACCAAAAGGGTACTATAGGTTTAAATTTACTGCCATGGAGGAGCCTCCAGACAAAGGGAAAGAGCGGCAAGAAAAGGAAGAGGAGCTGAGAGGAGAAGTACGATACCGTGGAGTTAGGAGAAGGCCATGGGGCAAGTTTGCGGCTGAGATACGGGACCCTTCAAGGCAAGGAGCACGCCTTTGGTTAGGGACATTCGAGACAGCTGAGGAGGCAGCTCGTGCTTATGATCGTGCGGCGTTTAACTTGAGAGGTCATCTTGCAATCCTCAATTTCCCTAATGAGTATTATTCTCAAGTTACGGGCTATGCTGGCCCTCTTCATCCTAATTTATCTTCTTCCTCTTCTTCTTCTTCATCTTCTTCTTCGGCGAGTGGACAGATGAAGCAAGTTATTGAGTTTGAGTATTTGGATGATAAGGTACTGGAGGAGCTTCTTGAATCTGAAGAAAAGATGAAGAAGAGAAAAAATGATTGAGTTTTTGAGTCTTGGTGTACTCTTTGCTTTGATCAAGATTTTTCAGTTACCTGTAGTTTTAAATTGAAGCAATGTAGCTTAAGTTTTGATGCCTTTTAATAGTTGAAGTTTTATATTGTTTACTGAAATGCAAAGCAAATAGAGAAATGAGAAGTGAAGGAATTCAAGACCTAATTTGAATTTTATAAGATAGTGAAAACTGGAATAGGCATATCTCTTTGCTATATATATACCGTTAATTGTTAGTTGCTCGGAAGGGAACAAATTAACAGCACAAATACAACACTTGAGATATCTTCAAACTCAAGTATACTTAATATAAAACCTATAGCAACATAAAATAATTTATGCACTATTTGTTCTCCGTAATCGGCGGAAAAATAAATTCACACCTAAAACTACTCAAGTACAAAAGGAATTACGGTATCAATCTGGTCTTTCCACTTTTTTTTGGAAACTCTACTGTCAAACCACCCAACCCAAGTTTAAGCGGAGCAGTAAAACCCCCGACTACCCCCAGACTCTTATAAGAAATTCACTTCATGAACTCGAACCTAAGATATGATAATTAAGTCCTAAGCCATTTTCCACCAAGCCACACTCATTGGGGGCATCTGGTCTTCCCACACCAGCATTGTATCAGTGAATACATATTTCTACTAAAAACATAACAACATAATACATAAATTGAACATAAAACTTGTACATAAGAGGAAAATTGATAAATCTATTAGAGCGTATAGACGCCTCGACAAGAACAGTCACAATCACAATCACACAATCACATTCACAAATACAACTCAATCACATTTATCAGTTATAATGACAATTACAAAACTCAATCATATTTTCTTAGTCAAAATATTAATCATATACATAATACTGAGTCACATTTCTCAATTACAATGACAGTTATAAATACTCAATCACAGTTATAATATCAGTCACAGTTATAATGTCATTTTACATACTGAAAAAAATATATTTGAACATGTTCAACTCTTAACAAAATCATTGTTTACGTGAACAGTTATCTAAAAATATATTAAGTTCAAACCCCTAAAAAAGTGAACAATGAATTCATTATTCACGATGAACATTGAAAATTTCACTATTCACGATGAACAATATTGTTTAAGTCAAAAGGTGTTGGTCGTAATATTTGATTGAGATAATCAGAGGTCGACACGTGTCTTTAATAGAGTTTTGATCAAAATATCTTCAAAGAATATATGAAGTAATGGAATGGTCAATGATAAATTTGAGAAATATCTGGAATGGACTATAGGGGCCGCCTTATAAACCCGAGCCTCCTATAACACTCCAGAGATGACACTGGCACCTTGAGGTGAATGCCACATCACTAATTAGAGGGACCACATAAGAAGGTAAAGATTCATCATTAGGATGTTATCATTGTAATTAGTCTGACCCATCAAACCAACTAAACATCTCTATCTCTCCCCGTTATCTATCCATAAAAAGAAGAGGACCACCAAGATAAGATGGTATGCTGCTGTCAGGAGCCTCTGTAGTACATGTTGGGTTAGGATTGGTGCTCAGAGAGCTAATTTTATATTATATTTCCATGTAAATACTTATGTAAATATTTTATTATGACAAAAATAAACAGTTTCTTTAATATAACATATTTTATCATATGGTAATTACATAACAGGCCTTAGAATAATTAGTTACAATACAGTTGCAAAAATGTCGCAACTGACATTGAGTTGTATCATAATAATATCATTTTTTAAACTGTTTCTGGTCAAAGTTTACATTACTTGGTCAGTAAGTAAACTTACGAAGACCAGTACATATCGTATATTGGAATCTAAGATTTCAATGGTTGATAATCAATGAACCATGAGTCTCGAAGACTCGTATAGACATGTAAGTGTTTATATCAGATAAACATTGAACGACTCACCAAAGATTCTAAATAAATAGTACACCAACGTCAATAAGAATAATTTTGGGGTTAGTAGCATAACGATTCTTTGACTTGAGATATCACTGTGGATATATGAGATATCCTCTACACTTTGATAGCAGTCATGTCACCGACCTATTAAGGTCAGACCTCCGTCTTTTCATTGGGTGTTGACTAATTCTCAAGATATCATGTGTGTGTCAAGAAAGGATCCGTCAGTTCTGTGTATAGAACATATGTATTCGATATTGGGTTAGCAATCTGTTAAATCCATGGGCACATGGTACACTGTAGAAGTGAGTTCTAAGTGTTATTAAGAGATCACTAATTAATGCGTCGACGAGATTATACCTAAAGAGATTTGACGTTTAAATTTATATCTCTGGTATAATCTGGATACCAATGACTGAAGGATTATACGTATGCAATGACCTCGACCTGTATAGTTCAACGAGTTTATTTGTGGTCGTCATAATTTACGGGTGGGTAAATTATGGATATGAAATTGGATTTCGTGATGGATATACCTGAACTTAGAGAGTCTCACATAATGAAATATACTCGTAGAGCACTAGGGCAATAATTATGAATAATATTGATTATTTATAAATCGTTTAACGGTTAAACGAATATATACATGCAAATGGATATTTAAGTAATTTCATAATTAATGTGTATTTGTATTTAATATAAGATTTTATTAAATACACAATAATTAATTGTCAAATGAGATATTTGACATAAATCATAAATATATGTATTTGGATTATTTAATGTAAAATGATACATATATTTAGATATTTATATTTAAGTAATTATTTAATTATTAAATAATTAAAGTAATAAAAATAAAAATATCTAAGGTTATGATTTTGTTAGGAAATGGTTAAATATGATTGATTTAACTTATTGTAATTCATTTAAGGTTGTAGCATACAAATTGAACAAGTTAACTAAGCATTATTTAATTAATTAAATTGAAATAAAAATTAAATATTTCTTGCCCTAGGGTTTTAGCCACATGGGGTTAGTATATAAAGTTTTGTTTCATTTTTCCTTCATAATGTTAAGCCTCCAAGAATACAAAAGTTAGAGAGTTGAGAGAAAAAACAAAAGGCTAAAGCTTGAATCAAAGAAAACTTGAAGATTTGTAAGTATTTTCATATTTTCTTTAACTAGAAAATTATTTCTATTGTTCTAGGCTACAACATGTGATGTAAATATATTTTTCTACTCTCTTGGTTTTGTGTTGAAAAGCTTGGAAGCCTGATTGAATGATATGTGCATGTATGAAATTAAAGTAAGCTTATAAATGGTGTATAATCACACTTTTAGTCAATTGATGACTTGATTGTCATTTTAGAGTTGTTAGGCCACTCAATGATGACCTAGATTTGTTATTGAGTTGTTTCAAAAATGATGAGACTTGATTGGTGTTGTAGAGATTGGATTAAAGTGTTGTATTGAATTAATTTTGGTTAATTTTGATTAATTGAAAAAATTGGGGTTTATGCCTAAATCAAAATTGGGATTTTTCATATATGTGATGTATTTTGATGTATATTAGATATACAAATCATTTTGGTATTGATTGGAAATCACCTAAGTTTGTATTTGAAAAATTAGGACTAAAATGATCAAAATGCAAAAATTTGGCTTCTTGGGTGGTTCACGGCTTTTGGGGTCCTTGTGTGCAAAATCTGATTTTTGTGTATTGAGTAATTAGAATAAATTAGTTTATTTTAATTACCCAAGAAAAATCAATTAAATCGAAAAAACTTTAATTTTTCGCGTTCCGCTGCGTTATCCGATTAAATCGTTAAAAACCATGTTGTATATGAACCAACCAAGCGCTCCCACACGTAAGGCAAATGACATCTATTTTATCCCCAAAAGGATCCACCAATGCGAGAGTACTATGTGTCAAACACCAAAGAAAATGAAAAGTCTCCAATATTCAAGTTCCATAAGAAATCACCAAAATGCCCCCATTAAAGAGGGGAACAACCAATTTAAGTTGGCAACGTATCCACAAAGACCAAGATATCTTCATGGCACCTAAGTATAAAACGATCAAGTCTTTCTCTCCAAGCAAGCAATTTATAAAAAAATATATATATTTTTTAACTCGCTTCATAATCATCTTCTTCATTCTTAAACATAATTTTCTCCTTTGATGAATCATCTCCACTACTCACTTAATGCTCCCCATATTCTCTATTTATATGGGAGGTTCCAAGACGGGTTCTATTTATGTATCCCTCTTTAACACCAACTTTCATTAAAAGAGATCATTTTCCCTTAGGGTTACCTCATGAGCTATCTCCATCAACAAGTGAGGGTCGTCTCCGGAAATATCTCCATCAACAATTATAAAGTTCCCCTTTAGAAACCAGGGAAGAGGTATAAAGATATTATTATTTACTTTATCAATGATATTATAAAAGATCCCTTGTAACGTCTTATTTACATAGTAGATGGTTTTATGAGTTGTTTTTATGGATGTAGGCCAAAGGTTAAACCACATAAATCTCGTGTGTAATTTATATTTATATCTTGTATTCTTGACTTGTAAAATAGAAATGGGTCCATACTAAGCTCCTCGATACCACCCATGATATATTATTTACTTAGTATTAACAGTTGAAAAAATAATTGAGGGGGTCAGGTCGGCTGACCTCCCGACATGTACAAGATGCTTTTCCCTTACTTAAGAGCAAAGTTTGGATACTATTGTTTAGTTTTTTACCATCAATATTACCCTTTTCGGCCGAGTGAGTGAGTGAATTGGTAATTTAATCGAACGGTTGAATTAAAATTACTTAATAGCTTCGCATTGATCCAGAACATATATGAAATCGATTTGAAATTTCATGTAACACTTGTAATGATTCATACGACCAAGCACAAAGTTATGTGTGTCAAAGTATGTGTTAAAGAAACCTTTCGACTCGAAAGCTTAAATCTATAGGTAAAAATTAAAAATATAAAATCGAAATATAGTTTACATGTAGGGATTTAATCTAGAGATCTAACCATGATGCCATGTATTGTTAGAGAAATCAAATACGACTCAATAATAATATTCGTTACCAATCCATGAGTAGAACTTATCATTAAAAACCTACTAGCAAGGAGATGTTACTCAATGATTAATAAGCCACCAGCTAATCACATACTTAGGCATTGTGAGATAAATAGATCATAACATCCCACCATGCTCCAAAGTCCAAACAGTCTCGGTGCTTATCCAAGTCGATTCCTGCAATATTAACGTCATGTCCTACACCGCACGATTATAAACAGGAGACATGGTATTAATTCTGATATCATTTATTATGAACTCATTAGTAGAACTTATTCTTAAAAATCTACTTGTAAGGAGAATGTGTCAAATAATTAATAAACTATCCACTAATCCCATACTTCACGAACTTGGGATACGTGAACCACAACAGTAGTATATTAAAGAAAAGTCTTCACGTCGACATTATCTTATAAAATTAGAAATGGAAATCTAGGGCACTCATCAATAATCCAAGGACCAAAATTAGAGGTAATGGACTGTTATGAGTTACGGCACAATGCAGATGAGAAATTGTTGTTTGGTTAAAGCAACATTAATAGTAAGACCGCTTCAAGAAATTATTTGATTTTTAAGAAAATTACTCCTCCAAAGACAGCGAAATTGGAATCCTAATAGAAGATTAAAGATCTTGATTTATTGTTGATTTGATTTTGACATGAATAATGATCTCATTTGAGATTCTACGCATCTCCAAATTAATATGCTTTTTAGATTGCGTGTCTTGTAATTAAAGCAATTATTCCTCTGGACTTAATCCATTGGCCATATATTACTGTATAAAATTTTAAAGTTTTTTGAATGGCAGGTTTTCTGAGGACTTTCAAGGGGTTCTAGTTTTTTCCCACATTTTTTTTTACTTGTGAAGGATCGACTATCAATATATTATTATTACTTTTTTAATGAATCAGTTTTTGGGAGGGAGTTCTTTTTGTTTCTTTGGGCAATTACATTCCATAATGTGACAACTTTGTCCAGTTCATTTTTGAGAAGAAACATGCATGGCCCATTTGATATCACTCTATCAACTCACCTTTCACCTACAAAATACAGATGACTTTTCTGATAGATAACAACTTGTATCATTCCAAATCAAAACCTTAAAGATCGAGGTAGACCTACGCTACATCTAAATTTTTTGAAATAATATAAACTCACTCATAAAGAGACAAAAATAAAAGTTTCTATAGGAGTTAGGCCCCTTTCCCTAGATTAATTCTTTGGCACAATATAAATAGAATACTAATACTTAAACAAAAGGCTGACATATCCCTGACAAAACTCCACCTCATGGTACTGTTTTCACATATATCTCTACCTCAGGAAGAAATCTCTAAATTAAACAAAACACAAGAAACTCATCTCAGTCTCAGCCTTTCTCAGTTTCACTTTAGCTTAAGATTCTATTGTCATCTTTGAATCTTTGTGAAAATCTCTTGCTACCCAGTTCAATTTTTCTTTTCAAAAGCTAATTCTGAACGGAAAAAATGAAAGGAATGGTAACGTGATACTACAAATTAATAAATATATAACATATATAATTATATTAAATATAATTATCATTTATTTGATAATTTTTTTAACATATGTTTGCAGAAGTTTAGCAGGTGATGGTCAAATCTAAATCTTTATCATAAAAGTGCATTATGTGCATCAGTTTAAAGATTTTTAATATCAATTCGATTTTGGTTTTCCAAGTACAGTAATGTTGCAGTTACGGATTATATGTACAAACTGATGTAATTGTTGGATAAAAGTATTGCACCATCCACATGATGTGTTTTCATTCAGCTAATGCTGTTATATTGCTGGATTTGTACAAAATAATCCGTACAAAGAGTTTTTAGTTCTAATATTACTCCTCCAAAATATGCTACAGTGAGCTTGTAGATAAAAGCTGTGATATTTCAACACTCATTAATTGTTGATTAATCGCAAATTGCTATTTGAACGATTCGATGATGTTGATTTTAACCGCTTTAAACTGACACTAATTTTCAAGAGATTTTAACAAATTAATTTGCCAATTTTCAATTTCCCAAAAATCGTTTGATTTCATTTTTAATATCTGTTTAATTTTGGAAAATTACCAATGTATACACAAAAATTGATATATGTTAGATTCAATGCCAAGCAAAAACTTATTCATTAATTCAGGGACACATCTGTATTTGATTAATCTGACTTGGCATTCAGTTAAGCCTAGTCAACAAAGTTTGTTAGCTAGGAGTGATTCTTTGGTGCAACGGAGATATGAATGACGTGGTATCACCAACGAATTAAAAAATGACATGTATAATTTAATACCTATTTTTTAGTTGTTTTTTAATTTTTTAGCACGTGTGGTAATGGATGATTGGCTTGTTGTATGGATGACGTGGTACCTCTGTTGCATTGTAGATTTTCTCGTTAGCTAGGTTATTAGAGTTTGTTAGATTTTTCCGTTTTCTGTTATTCAAGTCTCCGAACTTTCCTATACTTGCCAAGTAACCAAACAATATTTACCTAACAATATTAGCTTTAACCTGGTATCAGAACCTTATTATCAACACTATAGATTGTAGATTGAGTGTCAAGTTTCAGATCAGCTAATCAGTGGCTTCTCAAGTCTCAGTTTCATCTTTCACTTTCTCAAATCC
>SKCR01001017.1:0-28521 GCA_019454045.1 Zanthoxylum bungeanum | reverse complement strand
TCATTCATTCTCATACTTTAAAAAAAAAATTCTACCATAATTTTATAATGCACTATTTATTAATTTTTTTAAAAGAATAATGAAAAGTTCCATTAATAACTTCATAATGAGGTAAATACATAACCATTTCAGTTCGAATACAACACTTATGATTACTTCAAGATTCTAAGCATAGTTAGGATAAAACCTAGTAACATAAAACAATATGTATATTATGTATTTCATATAATCGGTAAGAAAATAAATTCACACATAAAACTCTCTTAAGACACGGGAAGAATTATGGAGTCGGTTCGATTTTCCCGCCTCAACTCAAAATCGGTAAAAACATATTCCTAAAGTGACTTGACGCAATACCCAATTTCAACATAATTCTTTCTTGAAGTGTTGATTTGTAATGAACGCTTTTCATCTTAATGTTGAAATGACCATGATTAGAGCGTTTAGTTGGAAAAAATAGTTTTTCTTCTAAACCAAAAAGAAAAACTTGGCTGTTTTCCATGTATACTCACTCGTTAGATTCTTATCATATATGCATTTACTCTTAGACAATTAGTTGAAAAATATACATGCATTTTCTACCATGAATTTACTCTTCTTCTATATCTTATATATATCATTATTAGCGTAGTCAAAATATTGATTTAGTGAGATAAAATTTATTTTTCATAAAAAAAATTATAAATATTCATTATTTTAACAGATAACGAATAAGATTTTTCATTAATTTATATGATAAATTTTAACAAATTTCACCCCACTGACATATGAATGGCTCCGCCACTATATATCACAATAGATTAAAAGTCATGTCACACAATTCAAAACCACCCAAATATCCTTGAACACCATGGCATTGATCACTCTATCCTAAAGTGTAGTCGATTCCATCAAGAACTATTCTATCCATCCTTCAATGTGCCTCTCAATGATAATTAAGTGCCCAACTAAAGCTATGGTCCATAGCCAAGTTATAGATAGCCTCCATGATTGAACACAATCTCCATGACTTTTTTCTCACAAAATCTATAAAAATAATCAAACACTCTCAAAATTTTACACAAATCAAAACCCTTGAAGTTGACTTCAATGAAGAACAATAAAGTACATAGTAAAAAGAACATAAAATAAAAAGTCAATTTATGCATGATTATAAGTATAGGAATGCCACATGAACAAAAAAAAAAGAGTAGCTAAGAGATTTAATGGATTGGTATATTCCAAGAATAAACTTGTCCACTCTCAACTATATTCCTCCAATGATTCCTCTTATATTCCTATATATTTTAAGCAATGGCATGTCAAGTTGTTAATACACACTAAACAAATTTGGAAACCTCACTTCACTAAACTAGGGTTTTTAATTTAAGGATTATTTATATTTTATTACTAAATTTATGATAAAATAATAATTGGGTGCTGTGAATTTTGAAATATTATATTTTATTATTAAATTTATGATAAAATAATATGTTATCGTTTTTCGTCAAATCCTTAGTTGACTGTTACATTTTAACATTGAAGTTAATTAACTAACAATCAATTAATGGAAAAGTAGTAATAGATTAGATTTTGTATAACTTTTATAGTAAAAAATTATTTTGCCACAAATTTAATAATAAAACCTGATATTTCAAAATTCGCAGCACTTAGTTGTCAATTTTCCATAAGTTTAATGGTAAATAACCTTAAATTTAACATTAACTATTTATTACATACATAAATTGTTTATAATTACTAGTGAAATAAAATAATAACTTTTTGAGAAAAAGACATATACATCCCCAAAATTTAATAAAAGGACATATACATCTCGAAATTTTATAAAAAGGATAAATGCATCCTAAAATTTTTCATAAAAATATCTTTTTTTTTAGAATTGAGAGAACGGGGCGAGAATTGTAAATATTTTAATTTAATAATATAATTTATGTTGTTAGTTTTTTAGCTAGTGTGAGAAATTTTGGAGGTGTAATTGTCATTTTACGAAACTTTGGAGGTGTATATATTATTTTACAAATTTTGAGGATCCATGTATCCATTTTCGAAAATAAAAAGACGTGTTTGTCCATTTTTCCAAACTTTGGGAAGTGTATATGTAATTTTTCCCCAATTTTTTTTTTGATGAGAAACAAGCTAATTCAAGGAAACATAAATCTTCCAAATGATATTGTTGGCACTTCGAGGAACCAACACCTCTCAATTACAACTTTGAAATTGTAAAAGAATATTGAATAACATCAAGCTTTAACTAAAAGCTTACTTAAGATTACAAATCTATACTACTATATATTTCTGATGCATTTCTCAGTTTCTCCATGATTCAAGGCCGAGTTGGCATTTTTTCCTTAAAAAAAAGGTGGAGAAATTTGAAATTCTTTGTTTTTGAGTGTTTGAAGTTAAAAGGACTCGCAGGTTATAAAAAAATTGTAAAGTTATAATTAAGGTATTTATGAACAAGACTAGAGACGTTTCGGTGATTTGTGGTACTGGCGATTTTTTCATGACTATAGGGATTGACACTTTAATGACTGATTCATTTACCACAATGTTTTCTATGCTGCTGTATTTATTGAGCTATTGTAAGCTTTAGCCATCTTTTTTAAATTCTCTTTCAATTTTGTATTTCTAGGGTTTTCTTTTGGTCTATGAATCGAGGGTTTGCTTCTTGGTTTTGTGGGGTTTGTGTTCGTTTATATTATCTGTAAGTATCTATCGATTCCTCTTTGATCTTTTGCTTGTGGTTTTGTTTGATATTGGATTTGTGTATTAATGGTTCTTATAGAGAAAATCTAGTGAAAATTGATGAATCTGATTGAATATGTTGTTTTTGAAGAAACAAAGATGGGATATTTATCATTTTTTTTTGCAATAAAAATCTTGCTTTTATCAGATTGTATATATAATCTATTTATTCATTTATTCAGATTTTAAGATCTATACATGTTTTGGCTTTTGATACAATTTCAATTTAAATAGGGATTTTTGTTGAAACTTGAAACATTGTATATGATTTCGTCTTTAAAATTAACCAACTATTATGCCTGTCGTACCAATATAAAAACCTTCATTTGGGATTTTCCTATTATCATATACGAATTAACAACGAAACTCTATATAACTAATATGATATTAAGAGATTATACTTGTAATAAAGTAAATCTTAAGGGAAATTAATAAAAAAACACACAAATCAAAATGATAAAATCAAAATGAACTATTGCATCGCGCGAACTTCTGATAGTTAAAAATAAATAACAAACAAAAATCATATTCTCACATCATGCTTCATAACTCTACAAATATATATTTAATTAGTCAATTTTTTTTTTTTTAAGGTAAGGAGTGGGTAATACTTGAATTCATTTTTCTCCTTATCTTTCCTAAGAATCAAACTCGAGTGACAAATTAAATAGAGTTACTTGAAAAATCACGCCATTGGAGGCATTTAATTAGTCATTCTTAATGTTATTGGTGAACTGATAAAAATCTTTTTCTGCTACTTAAATATACAATTTTTTTGGTCTTAAAAAGCACTTCCACGAGTACAAATTAATGAAGCCTCCGTGACCAAAACCAGTGAAAGTGATCTATTCTGCAGACGGAAGCACTTTGGAGCATGGGATTCAATATTGGCACTCAAAAAGCTGATTGTAAGTAAAGTGCTTCTAGAAAAGCAGATTGTGGGGTCAGCATTTCATTTTTTTGGCCAACTCAAAACGTGTTAATTTGATCCATTGCCTGTATATCTGTATATCTATCAGTATTTTATTTGATATTGTGATTTGATAGGTGATGAGATGATAAAATTATATTTTGTTAAAATATTACGATTATTAATCGTGATTTTTTTTTTTTTTAAAAAAAAAATTGAATTTTATAAAAATTAAAATTTTTTAACTTTTCATCTCCATCAAAATATTAGAAAAACACATTGCAATTATGAATCATCGTTTGTTCACTATTTTTTTTAATCACAACATCAAACAGAACCTTAATTATTTCATATAAGTGAATTGTGAAGTAATAATCCATTAATTAAGTTATATTTGTATATTAAGGTTCATATGGACATACATAATAGACTTTATAATTTATATTTAGCACTTAATTATTTGTAAGTTCTTGGAAGCTCTGTCAAAGAGAAGTGGAAAATTGAGCATACATGACTTCATTAAAAGCATAATTTATACATAAGAATAGTGTGTTACCGACAACTAATATAATTATGAAATGTGTATCTCAACTAGTAGTTTTAGGTGACAAATTTATATACATCGACGATATGTACAATTAACTAATAGAATCGCGACATATACATATATATATATATATATATATATATATATATATATATATATATATATATATATATATATATATATATATGCTGAAATTGATAGTATCTACACTAAGGATTAACACGGTTCAATATAATTATAAAAATATTTGATTGGACGTTCGAATAAAAATTTCCAGAAACTAAACGTTCGAGTCACGTTCATCATTGGGTTCTGATAAGTGCGGTTTATACCCGCTTATTATGGCATTCTTAGCCTATTATTTGGTTATGTTTTGTATCATTTAATGACATTTATAGTTTATTTCATGTTTTATTTGTAGGAGCATTAATACATAGATCTTGAGACATTTGCACGTGTTTTGGGACCATACGGATGCATCGGACACGCACGGGAGCATTGGAGACAGAACGCAGGAACTAGGGAGAAATTATCACTGGCGCTGCGGCGCCCAAGTCCTGGCGCTGCAGCACGTCACATACAGAAACCCGTGAATAAGGCGCTAGAGCGCCAACTACTTGCGCCACAACGCCAGAATGAAGACCGCGCCAAGGCGCTACCCATCGCGCTGCAACTGTTGGAAATTCTTCAAATCTTCAAATATATTTGTTTGGATGGAGGAGGGACATGTCCCTTGGATGGTACCCCATGGGGACATGTCCTCCAATTATGTGTAAAGTGATCCTATGCACCAAGGGGTGCATAAGGGGGTATAACCCTTTGGAGGGTTGCACCCCAACCCTAAGGGTGCCTTTGAGGCATCCTTCCATACTTATAAAAGGAAGTTTTATGTTCCTTTTAATACACAGAAAAGAAATCTGAATTTCATCCAAAGAAAAAAGAGTCTCATATTGTGTCTTGAGTCTGAGAGATTTCCACCATATTCCAAGTTCGAGATCTTGTTAAGGTGTGCCCCTTGAACAAGAGGAATCCGGGTTATCCTGGGAGAACATTAGCCACAAATACGTAGAGCACCGAGACGGGGCTGATAGTTCTTAAGGACGGAGATTAATCTCGATCCGGACTACTGGTTTTCAACTTTATATCAAGGTTTTTCTTATTCTCAAGTTTTAAGGTTTTCTAGGGTTTATGCATATTAGATCCAATTTTCTGGTTTGATTTGTTTATTTGCATGTTATTTACTGTTTCACGACACTATATTTACAACAGCAACCACGAGTCCCCCATACAAGAGACCGAGACTCTGGCGCCGTGGCGCTAATTGACCAAGCCACGGCGCTGCGTACATACATGCGTAAATAAGCGCATTCCAGCACATAAAATTAGGGTTTTATTTTAAGATACCCAATGACTCCAGGGCTTTATTATAAATACATTAGTTCGTCTACAACTTAAAAATGAGGCTAATACACAGCACAAAACACCAAAACACATATTTTAGAGAGATCCAATGAGGAGGATTGAAGAGCAACAAGATGAGACAAAGGCAGTGACGTCTGAAGAGTGAGAGATTCAATTCGGGTTTTATCTTCTTGTTTCTTTCTTAGAACTCTAATGATTTCCATTAGATTCATGACTTGTTTATCATTGTTTTTATCTTTAGTCATGAACTAAATCCTTAATTCTGGAGAATGATGTAACTGATGCTTGAACCTTTGTTTTAATTGTCGATTTTGTTATGAAGTTTTATTAAGTTTATTTGTATTATTTTGAGTTTAATGCTTTGTGTTTGCTGGCCACAAATATGATGATATATGTTTAGAATCTATCACTCGAGAGAGGGGATTTTGAATAGATCTATAGAATATAACTTAGGAGTTTTATAGAGTTCGAAAGAATATATAAGTTCTTTTGAAGTCGTTAATATAGAATCACAAAGCGTAATGAGTTGTTAACTACTAGATTTTTATAGAGATATCGAAGTCTATAGTTGATGATATTTTCACTGATGCTCGAGAGAGTGTGGATATTTTCGGAATCTTGACTTATAAACAATATAACTGAACAAAGATTAATTGACATGACAAATACATATGCGACAGCTAGGTGAAATCGGGATCTAGAATCTCTATCGTATTAGTTCCTCCTATATAATTATTTTTATATTTATTTATTAAAATCTTTATTATTTGTTTTCTAAATAAAGTTAGGATTATCAATTTTAGTATTTAGTGCGAGTTAACGTAATCCATGTGGGTTCGACACTCTAAACTCATTTATACTAAAACTTGACACCGTACACTTGCGGTACGATATAAAATATCACAACAAGTTTTTGGCGTCATTGTCGGGGATTGTTTGCTTAATTCACATTAATACTATTACCAAGTAATCTTAGCTTTAATTTAGATTTTATTTATTTATTTTTATTTTATTTTATTTTATGTTTTTATGTTATTTTCTTTATTTTTGTCTTAAGTTTTATTTTTGTTTTTTATTTTTTTTATTATTTTATTATATATATATATATATATATATATATATATATTTTCTTTCTTTCTTTCGTACGAGGAGAGTTGGAAAAGAAGCAATGGCAGATCCTATTGGTGCACTGATAGCTCAAGTATTATCCATCACGACTCATCTAGAAGTATTGACAAATCAAATGAGCCAACCATTTATTGAAGCTGTTTCTGCTAATGGAATGTTTTTACCCAACAGATGAGCAGTATTTGAACAAGTACAGTATATGAACAATCGAAATTTCAACAACTAAAGAGGCAGTCTTATGCCTAATTATTATCATCCGAATTTTTCATATGCTAATATGGAGAACATCTTGCAAACTCCTCATGGCTTCAACTATCCAAGAGATGAGCAGAACACTTCCTTAGAAGACCTCATGAGCATATTTGTACTACAGCTTCAGAGAGGTTTGAGAAGAATGAGTCAAGGCTGCATAACATTGAAACACATATGGGCAATATGGGGGCAACATTGAAATCCTTAGAAGCGTAAATTGGGTTGCTTATTTCTTCCATGGCCAATCAACAGAAATGGGCATTTCATAGTAATACTGAAGTCAATCCCAAAGAGCAATGTCAAGTCATAACCCTTAGGAGCATAAAAGAGATTAAATACACCTCTCAGAATTTAGGCAGTAAATATAAAGAAGTCACCTTCAGTGTTTTCATAACCATGCCGAGTCCTCGAGGTGATGCAGAATGTCACAGGGTAGATATAGTAGAGAAGGGAGTTGCGAACAAGCAGGGCACAGTATTTCAGCAACCTACGAGCATAGTGCAGCCATGCATAAAAGAAAAATCTCCACAGCTAAACCTAAAACCACGCCCAAAGCGCCACAAAAAGAGGAAAAGAAAGGTCACTGCTCACTTGGAGATGATCCCTGAAAGGTTAAAAATGAGGCCGAGCCAATTCTGTTGAATGTGCAGTTCAGAATTTCCAACTATGGGACAATCTACATATCTTGGGGGACTATCTATGGATAAATTGCCACAGCCAGCCAAGCTGTCTTTTTCATGTCATAAGAACCGGTGGATATCAAAGAAGAAAGCATATGAAATTACTCGGTTCACTACATTTAAGCCACCATGACCATTTGGGTGGTTACGTCTGGCTGAAGACGTGATGAGTGGTATTTATATCACTATTTCCCTCTCATTTAACCTAATATTTTGTATAGTTTCTTGAGTTTTGTGAACGTTTTGATGTGTTTTATTGTTATTTTATAGATAAATAAAGTTTGGAAAGCATTGGAAGCAATTTGGAGCCAAAACAGTGAAAAAGGATGAAAAGGGAATTTTTGTAATTTGTCCGCCTCGCGACGCCTAACATGCACCAAGACTTGCTAATGTGCGCCGGGTCCACAATTCAGAATCTGAGAAAAGTTTGACTTTGCTAACGTGCGTCGTGCCACGTGTCACCGCCGTGCCACATGTCATCATTAGGGATGGCAATTTTACCCGTAAACCCGCAAAAACCCGCCCGCAATGGGTAGGATTTGGTAAATATATTAGTGGGTGAGGTGCGGGTTTGGTAATTTAAAGCAGAACCCGCTGCGGGTGCGGTGCAGGTTTGATATTTAAGAGAAATTACTGGTATCCGCTGCGGGTATCAGCATACCCGCAATATTATTTTTTATTAATTAATATGTTTATGACAATATAAAAAAACTTTCATATAAAAACAACTAACAAAACCTAAACATAAAATACTAATCCACAGTTCCACACTCACACTCAGCCCGCAACCTGCTCAACTGAAGATTTTTTGCATGACTATTATTGTTTTTTTATCACACTTGTTAATAAAATTATAATACAAAAATTTGTATTAAGTAAACATGATCAGAAACAGAAGATGAGCAAAATAAACTAGTGTTTGCTGCAACTTCAGTAGTTTTTCTGCTTCTTCATTACACTTACACCACTTGAGCCTTGTAAGCATCACTTTCATTACACTTAGCATAAAATATGACCAAAGATTGGTGATTACTTTTTAACTTATTGTCGATTGAGTTGGCTAACTTAGATCATTATAATTATGAAGGGAAGAACTTGTTTTAATTATGTTTATATGAAAAAATAAATATATGGTACTGAGTCTTTCATACATTATATTATCTATGTACTGTATATACATACATTGCATGTTGTATATGTCAAATGAAAAACAAATGTGAAAACTACAGCTAGCAATTAATAATAAATTATTTAATTTAAAAATTATATTATTAAGAGCACAAAGTAATTCAATATTTTAAAAACCGGCAAAAAATCTGTTGGGTACCAATGCGGGTTTGGTAATTTATTTTTATATGCGGTGCAGGTTTGGTAATGAAAATTAAAACCCGCAACGGGTATGGTGCGGGTTTGGTAATTTATTTACATATGCGGGTGCGGGTTTGGTAATGGAAAACCCGCACCATACCCTACCCACTGCCATCCCTAGTCAACATCCTACGGTGCTGACAGTCGCCATCGCCACATGTCACCACGTGTCACTCCACGTGTCTGCCACGTCATCATCCACATCACCAGTTGACCAAGTCAACGTGCCACATCATCGTCATGTCATCATCAGCCAATCACAATGTGCCACGTGTCGCAATTCTATGGTACCGACAGTCACTTTCGCCACGTGTCGCCACATCAGCATCAATTATTGACTCACTTATCCGCAATTGACACGTGGCGATAAGAATCTGAAATCAGCCAATCAGAAGCCGCCACGTGTCGCAATAATTGAGATCCCAACCACCTTGTCACGTGTCACCTTATCACCTTATCCAGAATCTGAAGCGACGAACCAGAATCTGCCACGTCGACAATGTCCAGCATCGCGACGCGAGCTGGGCGTCGCGACGCCGACCCGCTACTGACGCCTATAAATTCAGCTCGATTTCAGAATTCAAAGCATGTCTTCCTTGAGTTTTGTAAGGACTTTAAGGATTGTATCTTGTGTGTTTAAGTTTTTGTAATTTAAATTAAGTATTTTCAATTATGCAATTTTACTTTTTGTAATAAAATTTATTTTCTTTTCTTTTTGTTCTTTTATGTTCAGTAGTTAATTTACCGCTTGGGTAAAAGGTGAAACATTTCATATAATTATTTAGGTAAATCTCACTTAATTATAATTTATAAATTATAATTTAACCGGATTAATTAATAGCAGACTTTATTACCGCCTATATGGTCGGTCTAAATATAAATTACTTTACCGCCTATATGGCTGGTCTTTATGTGACAGATAATTACCGCCTATATGGCTGGTGTAGTTGGACTAAATGGATTACCGCTTATATGGCTGGTTTTAAATGTTTAACATTATTAATTCCTGAGAAAGCAGAACATAAAATAATTTATATATTATAATAAGTGAGATTCCTAGATAAGAAATATTAAATGTGGATCCTCTTACCCCAGCATTTTATTTTATTCTAGGGAAGTGATGAAACACAATATTCACACTTAATAATTGATTTTCTTTTTATGGATAATTCTTTAGTTTGTTTATTGAGTCTTAAGCTTAATGCTTCTTGTTGTCTGATCACCAATAAGATTGATGTGGTAAACTTAAAATGAACTAGACATAGGGATTTTAGGTTTCAGCCTTAGATTCGATAACTCACGATCTTCCTTGAGGATAGATAACCCTTTAATAGATTTCCTTACAAGATAGACATATACCTGTCGAGCGGGGGTAGCCATAATTGGAACTTAATCTTAATGAATCCAGATAATTTGGTTGACATAGACATATGGTTCAATTGGGTTATACTGAGTATTTGCGTCTGACCATCGACAGAGGCTTTTGCATATTTTCGTGTTCCAGGTTGGCAAACTAATTTATTACACATATGTAAGAGAATCAATTCATCTTTAGAATAATATTGTGTGGAGTCACGACCCTAGATCTTTGAGTTTTTTCTTTTATTTTCCTTAGTATTTTCTTTTGAGTCTGTTTTTATTTTAATTAGCAAATCCATATTCAACCAACAAAAACAATAATTTCATTCTCCCTATAATTAGATACCTGTAAATAAATAGTATCAATATTTAATAACAACAGTATGAATTAAGTCCTCGTGAGATCGATATTTTTATACTACTTGAACGATACGGGTGCTTGCGTTATACGTGTGTGTTTACGCCGGTCAAGTTTTGGGCGCCGTTTCCGGAGACTTATTTTTCTTGAGTTATTAATTTTGAAGCTATCTAATTTACTTGTATCTAATTTTCTTTATTTTTATCTATAATATTTAATTCTTTCTTTTGTTTTCAGGTGATTGAAAAATGGAACATTATTGGGAGATTGAGAGATCACGAGCTTTACAAAAAGATACACCCCAAATCTGGGAGCAACAGTCCGATTTTCTGAGGCCTGTTGTCCAGCCCAACAACTATCACTGGATGCTAGAACCAAGCAGCATACCACATTTGCTCAACAAGACGCAATGGGGAGATGTGACATATGTAATGGTAACCACCCGAGAGATCATTGCGAGTACAACTACAATCCAGGGTGGCAGAGCTATCAAAATCCTTCATGGTATGAAGAACCATCACATTTCACAAACCACATTTTTCCATCTTATCCACCACCCACCTATTATCTTCATCAAGAACCAGAACCATCAGAGGAAGATCAGATGGTTGATATGCTCAAAGATTGGTTCAAGAAACAAGACGAAAAGTTGGATACAATGCTTGAAAAAAGTCTAAATCAATTCAAGTAAATTCAGAGACAATCAGCATCCATTCAGAGACTGGCAGAACAAACGAGACAATTAATAGAAAATCAGAGCTAATTTTTCTATCATGTAGATTCTTGATTAATTTTTAATACCTCATTTCATTCATGATGTTAAAACAATAGTCGAAAAAATACATTGTTAAAGGATAAAACTGATTGTTTGAATACCAAGAACGAAATAAATTATTAAAATTTATCAAGAACTTAGAGTAGTAAAAATATGCGATTCTCCATTCATACACTACAAGAATTATGTCCTTTAGCGTCGAAAATAATCGACGCCAAAAGTCAAATTCGACGAAAACGGAACTTAGCGTCGAATTAATTAGACGCAAATATTGGACGCCCAAATGTGGACAAGAACGATATTTAGTGTCGAATTAAACAGATTCGACGCTAAAAACTGTCAGTTTGCGTCCAATTTATTTCGACGCTATAATTCATGTATTGCGACGAAATAATTCGATGCTAAAAAGTAGATTTTTAGCGTCGAAACGAAACGACGCTAAAGTAAATTAAAAAATAATATTTGTATACTTACAGCGGCGATTTTGTAACTTTTAGCATCGAAATATTCGAAGAAAATAGTTTACAAATGTGTTTTTTTAAAATATTAATTTACATAATTTTGCTCTAAAATAATTTTTTAAAATTTAAAATTTTTAATTATTTGAAAAAAAAATCATGATTAATAACCCAATTAGGAAATATTCTAATAATTATTTTATTATTATAATGAAAATTTATTAAAAACAATACATATTATATTAAAACTATCTGTTCAAAATGTTTATACAAATGGATATAAAATTTATTGCTACTATGATGAGGCGCTCGAGCCCAATGCACCCTGATCGAGTGAGGCCTCCAACATCTCCCGGAAAGCCCGTATCTGCTGGTCGAACTGCTCCAACTTCTTATCGTGGTCCACCTTGACCTGTTGTAACTCCTCCTTAGTCTTCTTCAGCTTTCTTGGGTGGTGGATAGCTGGTCTTCGGTGGTGGCTAGCCGGTCTTGGGTGGTGGCTAACTGGTCTCGAAGACAGAAGTCATTGTCCGAATAAACAGTAGTGCGTGCAGATGACGTCGGCTTCTACGAGTGCCAAGGCCGACGTTGTAAGCTGTCTGGTTCTTGAAAACCAATTGCGACAACTAAATGTCTGACTTTTAGCGTCGAATCTCCTATGTCGACGCTAAATGTCTGATTTTTAGCATCGAAATTAAATTTGAATGCTAAAGATTAATGGATTGTCGGTGGTATCGTCATAAATCTTTAGCGACGCAACTTATCGACGCTAAATGTCAAGTTTTCGGCGTCGAATACGTTTTTCGACGCTAAAGGTATAAAATTTAGAGTCGCAATTCCTGTCGACGCCAAAGATTATTGGATTAGTTAAAAAACTTTAGCGTCGAAAATTATTCGACGCTAAAAGTTGTACTTTTAGCGTCGAAAATCGTATTCGACGATAAAAGTATTACATTTGGCGTCGAAATGATGTTCGTCGCTAAAATCTTGATATTTGACGTCGAATATTAATTTCGACGCTAATAATCACTTTTAAACGTCGAAATTTAATTCGACGCTAAAGTATTGGACGCTAAAAGTCCATTTTCTTGTAGTGATAATTTATAAAAGGGACCAAAATGTGATTCCCCTTTATAAAATATGCTTGCTAGGCAATTTGTTTGAACTTTTTACGGCCTCTACAATTCCTGCAAGGAGCAAGCTAAAAACACCTTACCTCTCGCCGCGTAAGCGACACATATAAATATATAAGACATGGTACTAATACTTTATCGTGTAAATTAATTTAAAAAAATTTTACATGCAAAGTACTAATACTTTACTGTATATCAACTCGAAAAATATGTGGAGACATCCCATCAGAAAATGACTCATATATATCTATACACAAACTGTCTTGTATTTTTTAACCTAAAACAAGAGAATATATTATGTCATTCGTTGGAATGTTATTATATCCGAATAGTTTATATTCCATCATTTCTGTGTTATATATTATTCTCTCTCAGTGCATGCATGTAAAAATTGGTGGTTATGGTTGGTGATATCTTATGAAGCAAATCAAGTAAGATTGCACAAAAACTTTTGACCGGCTGGGATTCTCACGTGATGTATGTACAGGATTGAAGATATTGATAGGATTGATAAGAACTATTCCACTTCCTTTTAAATAAAAATTAATAAACATAGGTTGGTTTTAGATTCCATTTGATTGAATATTTTAGATAACCAATATTATCATACCATAAAAAAATAAATTTAATGGATAGTGATTAGTTTAAGATTTTAAAATTAGGGATCCCAAATAGATATTAGTCGATTATGATTTTTAGTATTTTAGATATCGGATAACTGATCAAAAATAATATTATAACTAAAATAAGTTAATGATAATAACAACAACAAGAACAATAACAAAATAATTTTTTCTCATAATTAATTATTTTATTTTTCAGATATCATATATCTAATATCTATTAACATATTTTAAATTATTTTAAAATTTTCAATTTTTTTAAAATATCGGATATTCGAATTTTGAATTTTATGTCTGTCTCGAATAAGGACATCACATTTTTTTTTTTCTATTACAGATAGATATCATTGAATTAGGGTTTCAAATTCAATTTTGGATATATGATTATTTAATCAGATATCCCAACCAGTACCATCCTATTGGAATGCCAATATGCTTGTCAGGTTTAGCATAATCGTGAGGACGTGGCAGATTGTGAAACATGGTTATAGAGGAATCTGATTTTGTTGAATAATATATATATAAAAAAAAAAAATGATACATTGGCAACAATTTTCCCAATTTTCTAGTGGAGAAGGATATTATCACATAATTCCCTTGAGGTTTTCATATATAAATAAATATATAGCATCTTTCATTTAATAACCAAACAAATTAGGTGCCCTATATAAACAATTTTTTTTAATGGGTAGACAAGTTTAAATATATTTTTAACATCTTATTTCCCAAAACTCAAATTCAGATAATAAGTTTTGTTAAGATGTTTAAAAACCAACTCAATTACACCTTGAGGGCAACAAACAAGGTTAAAATTAGTCGGTGAAGTCTTACAAGAGTTCTCTTGATCAAAATCTAAGTTTAATGCAAATAATATAGAAAGGTATATCATTTTATTTATTTATTTTTATATAATAGGTTCTCAACATTTTTCAAATCAATACTTTGATCATAGGTTTGAAGTGAAAATATAATTTGTTTTTTGCGCCTCTCGAATTTATGAGGTTAATTGTCTGCTTTGAATGCTCAACTGAAGTGCTCAGGCCTGCTTTCCGAACGGTCTCTCACAGCTTTATCCCCGTAGAGGGCCTCACCCACTTGAAAGTGGTTATTGGGTATGCACAACTGAAATCTAGGTACTCATAGAATCGTATCGATTTTTCTATAAATCGTGTATGTCTTTTCATTTATGATGACTTGAATCAAAGGCCTTATCCTTATATAGGTTATAAGTCATCATGTGGTACTATCAAGCCAAGCCAAGTTATCATGATGGTACCAGAAATGTGTTTAAGAACCTTATACAGACTTTGAAGTCCTAAGTTCTAATCCCACCAGAGCATGTTATACTCAATATTTCATGTCGACAACTACTTCCATGTGGTTAAGATTTCCTACGGAGATAAAATCATGTGGGACCATTCGAATAATAACCTTGAGCACCTCCATTAAGTACCCAAAATAGATAATTGACCTCAAATGACGTAAAAAAGCACATCTTCATCAATCAATTACGATTTTTAAGTATCAAGAAGTGAACCAATTAAAATTTCATAAATGCCCAAAACGATTTAACTGGATGATTTTCAAATAAATATCTTTAATTGACCACCTAAGTTAAAATCTTGGTAGAGGTGGGGAGCTAAAAAAATCAATTTACACTTGACCTACCATTATTTTTTTAGATAAAAAAACTAAAAAGATAAAATTTTAGGTACCATACGTATCGAGACTTCAGTCAAAGTTGCGTAAAGTGAATAATACAGTTTACTAAAAGTTCTACTATTCAATATTATCATTCTCGGTTGAAACCTATAAAAACTTATTTATTGACTAGGATTGATAAATGAGTTCGGTTTTAAAGAATATTAATAAATAATAGTTTATTTAATGATGAATTTTTCTAAACTCCACTAATTTATCAATCATGGGACAGGTAAAAAAAAAAAAAACTTTTAAATTAAGCACTTTCAGCAAAGCAGCCATGTGGTATTCACTTTTGGGTATTAAAATTACATACCTAATTGTCAAGCAAATGGCATAAGTTTAATGGTAGATCCCATGTTTGGGTATGATCAATTGATCAGTAATATGTGATAATTTGTTTTTTTTTTTTGGTAATCGGGGTATTCAGATCAATTTATGCGTACCTCGACTAATCCCTGAAATATGTGTCTCGTATTCTCAAAAGTTTCTCAGTATAAATCAGGATAAGTCATTGGCTTTTTTAAACCATGAGACATGACCTCAAGGAGATGCATCTAGTGGGATTCGAATCTTGAACTTGAGATGGAGTAAACTACTCAAGCTCAAGGCCATTACCACTGAAGCAACTACTTTGGGTTATGTGACAAGTTTTTCTTACAGAACATAACATCAATTTTTAAAAGGAAATCAGCGACTTTCTAATATTTGTTGAAATTAAGCGAAACCTCCTTCATGTTTTAAATTAAGCGAAATCCTCTTTAGCTTAATAAATCCATAATCTTGATCAGGATTTGGGATTTATAACCATTAGATTCGAAATCAAGATTATTTTTCATCTCGATTCAAAAAATCAGTTGGAATGTGAGATGAAGAAATCATCTCGAATCACAATCAGGATGGAATGGGACGAGACCGGTTCGGGATATGATGTCTTGATTTTCATCTATGTCTCATGTTTTACATTAAAAATTCAAAAATCGATTGGATGCGAGACTAAAAACGTATTGAATCACAATCGAGATGGAATGAGATGGTACCGGTTCGGATAGGGGTGAGCAAAACCGGTTTCGGTTCCGGTTCCGCATGGAACCGGAACCTACCCGGAAAAAATCGGTTCCTAAATAAGTGGAACCGGAACCTACCCAATTAAATAGGGTACCCTATTATTCGGTTCCAATTCGGTTCCGGTCCGGTTCCGGTTCGGTAAAGTTCTCATTTCATTTTTACGAGTATTGACAGAACTATAAACTCGATGCTATGCCTGTGATATCCTTGTTTGCCTTGGAAATGCAGACAAGAACAGAATGACAAGCTATTTACAAGGTTTTCTCTGCCAGAAGGGCATGTACAAATGAAATTTTAAATATGAATTAACTAACTCATCACACTTAGCCCAATCAGCTAGGGGAAAAAGAAGAAGAGGAAACTGCCAATTCAAGTCAAAATGACATGTTAAAACATATATCAGTGTTAGATGGCAATCAAATAAAGGGCATTGCATAAACAATCAGAAACTGCTATTCGTTACTGCTTGAGATGAGAAAGTTAAAACGAATGAGACACAAAATAATTCAGTTCTAAATGACATCTATTTGCATAGAACTTCTTATCAAACTCTAGAATATAATAAAAATGAAGTGATATATGGAGACAGTGATCAAAAGAGGAAATAAAAAACTTAGAGCTACTTCTCAATGTATGGTAATACTGGAACTTTTGAAATGCTCTGGACATTAAACACCAAGCAATAAGATGGATATTATCACCAATCCTGCATTAAAATCCTGCATCTTAATAATGCCTGCTTCAATTGCATTAATGCAGAAGAATTCATTCTACTCATAACTGAATTAGGTTATAAATTAGGTTCCGGTTCCGGTTCCTGTTCTATGGTCCGGTTCCGGTTCGCTTATTCTAGAACCGGACCGGTTAAAAATCGGTTCCATCTATTTGGAATCGGAATCGGACCGTTTACAACCGGTTCCGGTTCCAAACCCGGATTTCCGGTCCGGTTCCAACCGGTTCCGGGTAGACCCGGAACCGATGCTCACCCTAGTTCGGGATATGATGTCTCGATTTCCATCATTATCTTATGTTTTACATTAAGAACTAAAATATTTATAGCAAAATCTCATGTGGGGTGGGGGAAGGTGTTTCGCTTAGTTTTAAAACATCAAAGAACATTACACTTAATTTCACTAAATATTAGGGGAATTTTTCTTTTTTCTTGTTTTTTAAATTTTATAAGATAATTTTGCTTAATGAAATTTTCTCCACATAATACATCAAGGATCAAGACAAAATCAAAGAAAAAGTTTTTCTGGTATATCTTAGCTCAAAATATGGACCCTTTGCAGTCAAATTGTCAAAATTGATGGACATTAATGTTAGTGGCTCCAATCCTACTAAGGAAGCACTAGCATTTTTTTTTGGAGTATCAAATCATCCTAAAACCAATTTTTTTTTTTTTTTGAAATGGAAATGCTGGATTTTATTCAGAATCAAAGCATATTACATCATATAGAAAGGAAGGTGGACAAACCCATTCTCCGCGTACAGACTGTGAAACAACCGCTCTCGTAAGAACATGAGCAGTGGCATTCGCTGAACGCTTTACAAACGCTAGGGAAACAGCTTCCATTGAGCGTAACAAATTTTGACAATCAACAATAATATCATGAAAATAAGAACAAGCCTCCTTATCACTATAAACTATTGATCAGTTCCTGACAATCGGTTTCCACATAGACCTGGGAAAAGCCCTTGGATTTCAGCCAGCTTAGAGCCTCTCGGACCCCTATGACCTCAGCCAACCTTGGCTCCATAGCCCCTTTCATGCCTGCGTGAACTGCTGAAACGCACGAGCCCTTATGATCCCTAATCAAAAAGCCATATGAACTGTACCATTTGCCCACAAACAATGCTGCATCGACATTACATTTCAGGGTTCCTATTTCCGGTTTCCTCCACCTACTGTCCTCGCCTCTATGAGTATCTGGGACTAGATTCCTCTTCAAATTCTGGGCATCACTCCATTGAGCTAGGAACTCTACTGCTGCCTGGACAATCTGGGTTGGTCTTGCTTTCACCTTTCGCCATAATACATTGTTTTATGTCTCCACAACCTCCACATTAGGGTACAACAGCCTGCAAAAGTGTCCGAAGGCAAACCACAAATAAAGGATGTGAACCAATTCACTAGGCAACTCGTTAGCGCCACTTCTTGACCACTGAAAAAAATCTTCCAGCATTCTCGAGCAAATTCACAGGACAAAAAAATGTGGTCTTCAGACTCACCATAACTATCACATATTGGGCAGTGTTGATGTACGTTAACATGTTTCCTTTGAAGGTTGTCCATCGTAGGGAGTGTCTGTGAGAAAATACGCCATACACAATGCTTAACTTTTTGAGGGATCTTCAGTTTCCAGAGTATTTTCCAGTTGATACCTTGGTTCTGATTGTCGAGGAGATGTTGTTGTTGTATTGCTTGTTTGTACCCAGACTTTACTGAGTATAGACCAGTCTTCTCATTAGTCCAGAACCACCTGTCATCCTCTAGTTTACTGGTTCGCGGGATAGAGAGGATGAGATTTTGGTCCCGTGCATTAAAAGTCTGTGACACCCTCCTTATATCCCAGCAATTCTCCTCATCCATTAATTGGCTCACCATTTGGATTGATACGTCCATTTCCCTCGTCGTCGACACAAAAGGGTTTAATTTGTCCGGCAACCATTTATCAACCCATATGTCTATCGACTTGCCATTTCCAACTTTCCAAGATATTCCAGACTCCAAGATTTTCCTGCCAGCTAGGATGCTACGCCATACATAACTGGGATTGTTGCCCAACTCCGCCTTAAGAAAACTGCAGTGGGGAAAATATCGAGCCTTTAACACCAATGCTGACAGCGACGAAGGTTTTTGTATGATGCGCCATCCTTGTTTGGCTAGGAGTGCTAAATTGAACGCATGAATCCTCCTAAAACCCAATCCCCCTATCTGTTTTGGTAGACATAGTCTTTCCCATCTTTGCCAACAAATCCCAGAGCCATTTTTGCTTGAGGACTTCCACCAAAATTTATTCATCATACGTTCGATATCCTCACAGAGTTGGGTCGGTAACAAGAAGACGCCCAGAGCATAAGTGGGTATGGATTGGAGAACAGACTTAATGAGCACTTCTTTCCCCGCTTTCGACAGAAATTTTTCCGTCCAGTCCTGAATTCGATGCCATAATCTGTCTTTGGTATAGCCAAATGTCCGATTTTTTTTCCGCCCTACTGAGATTGGGAGCCCCAGGTAGACCCCCATATCCGTCACCTGCTGGACCCCATAAGGTTGCAAATGTCAGTTCTTGTGGTCGAACAAGTGTTCCGACTGAACGTAATTGCTGATTTCTGGAAATTTATCTGCTGGTCTGACGCCTCCTCATAGTATTTCAAGCAGTCTCTTATTGCCTCCGCCTCTTGCATATTTGCCTGAAAAAATAGGAAACTGTCATCAGCAAAAAATAGGTGGGAAATCGGGGGAGCTCTGCGATTTATTTTACACCCATGGATTAAGCCACCATTGACTTTGTGTTGAATGATTGAAGACAACCCTTCTGCACAGATGATAAATAGGTATGGAGAAAGTGGGTCTCCTTGGCGTAAGCCACGATGGGGTATTAAAGGCCCCAATTCTCGCCCGTCATGAAGGATTGTATATCGAACGGTCTCGACACAGAGCCTAATCCAATCCACCCAAACCTCTGTGAAACCAAGTTTGCGGAGCATGGCCTGTAAAAATTTCCACTCTATTCTGTCGTACGCTTTACTCATATCAAGTTTTAGAGCTGCCAACCCCATTCGCCCTTGTCTCTTGCATCTTAGATGGTGCAGTACTTCATAGGCTACTATGGTATTATCCGTTATCAGACGACCTGGCAGGAATGCACTTTGGAAATGGGATATAACTGAAGACAATACTCTCTTCAGGCGAGAGGCAATCATCTTGGTCACAATCTTGAACAAAATATTACACAGAGCAATTGGGCGCATATCAGTAATCCGTTCAGGGTTTTCTTTTTTGGGCAGCAAGATTATGAAGGTGTCATTCAATCCGTTTGGCAGTTTACAACTATTCAGCATCTGTAAGCAAGTCTGTGTTACCTCATTTCTCACTATGCACCAGAATTTCTGATAGAAATTTGGGTTCATTCCATCCGGACCAGGGCTTTTGTCAGTGTGCATTGAGAATAATGCGGTTTGGACTTCCTCTGGGGTAAAAGGGGCTATCAACCCCACATTTTGCTCTGCATTCAACATCGGCTGAATCCCAGCTAGTATCTCCTCCCCATCACCTATCTGAGACATAAAGAGACTCTCAAAATACTCCACTATATGGTTTTCCAAACCAGACCCCCAAGTCAGCCACTCACCCATAGAGTTTCTCATCTTGTTTACAGAGTTCTTCCTCTTTCTTGCCGAAGCATATGCGTGAAAGTATTTAGAGTTGCAATCACCTTCTTGGAACCAGAAAAGCTTTGCTCTTTGTCTCCAAAACTCCTCTTGTTGGCCGAGGATCATGGAATACGCTTTTGCTGCCGAGTTATACTGATTTGTCGCAAAGGGTCCACGTTTCCCTCGATATTTCTCCATCAATTTGCGATATGCGTGCAATCGTCTTCTGAAGTCCCTGGTAGCCTTATTTCCCCAATCTTGAAGAGCCGACATGCAAGACCTGATTCGGTCAGTAATTGATGAGCATCCAAAAGTATGCCAAGCCTTATTCACCACTGCTCCACAGCTTGCTTCCTTCAGCCATGCGTTCTCGAACCTGAATCTTGTTGGATATTGCGTAATTTGCCAAATTTTGAGATGAAGGCAAAGCGCCGAGTGGTCAGATTGTATCGTGGGTATATTACGCAATACCGAATTATTAAAGCAATTTTGCCAACCAGGGTTCACAAAAGCCCTATCCAATTTCTCCTCAATCCATTGTCGAGTACCTCGCCCTCTCTCCCATGTGAATTGATGGCCACGCATAGGAAGTTACATGAGATCGCAGTCCATAATTACTGAATTAAACCCGTCCAATAGCCATCGAGGTTGAGGATTGCCTCCTCTCTTGTCCGTTAGCTCGAGGATAACATTAAAGTCGCCAATACAACACCACGGTTCTTGTGGGGTGTGGTGTAGCGAACGAAGTAAATCCCAAAATTGGCGACGGCGATGTCTCTCAGGGTAACCATAGAAACCTGTAACTCGCCATTTGTGCAGATCTGGGATAGATACCCACGCATCGATGAAGTTTTGTGCCGAAGATCCAATAGATACCCATGAATTTTCCTTCCATAATAAAGCCAGACCACCACCATGACCCTCTCCTTCTACCACCCATATTCCTTCAAAACCTAACTTTCTCCTAACCAAATCCACTTTCTCTGTTTTGATCATTATTTCCATCAGAAAAATGATCATGGGCCTGTGTACCTGGACTAAGTCCAGTAGAACCCGAACCGTTCGTGGGTTGCCCAGCCCACGACAGTTTCAGCTGAGGACATTCATTTCATTGGGCGGGCCTGATCCACAGGTCCCGCCGGTAGCAAGTTTTTTGGGTCCATAGTAATAGGCTGGCAGTCCAAAACTAATGGTCCACTAGATTGATGTTCCAAAATGGCATCCTCGCATCGTTGCCTTTTAGGGTCCATAATAAAGCCGCCATTTGTGTGAAAGTCTTCCTTATTTAAGGTAACATTCCTCTGATCCTTCCATTCATGTGACGTTTCCTTTTGAGGCATGCCTTCATTATGGGTAGAATCAAATCTTCGGTCAAAATTTGGTAAGTATATGTTGGTTTCCTGATTTTTCTCCAGATCATGATTGGACGATTCTTTGTTGAGGAATTGCCTTGATTTTTGGCTGTTTTTTGGGGATATGTCGATTTCCATATTTGCTTCGATTTCGTGTTCCCTCCCTCCAACGGCTTCCCCTGCCGTGTTCCGCAACCATGGCCTTCCAATCCCCAGAGCCTGACGGCCTATTGCAGCCCGCAAGTAGCTCCCATACTGTCTTTCGTCCTATCGGCAAGGGTTATCATATTATGTCTCACATAATTTATCCGAATGTCCAATGATACAGCAATAGAAGCAGAAGGATGGGAGTCGTTCATACTTGAAAGAAACCCACAACCAATCACCACATCTACGTTTAAGTTTCATTCTTCTCTTAATCGGCAGTCTGACGTCAATCGCTACTCTTATTCTGAGATAGTTCTTCCACCCCCCATCAAAGTTTTTTGCATCTGTGGCTAGGTGTTTCCCAATAAAATTTCCTATTGCTTGACATGTAACATCAGTTTTGAAACCCATTGGAAGATCAAAGATTTGAACCCAGATCTCCAAATGGTTCAGTTCCATTTGAGCTGCTTGCTCATCCTCTGCCAACTTCGTCATCAGTAAAACATTCTGGTTGAATGTCCACGGTCCGTCATTGATTACCCTGAGCATATCAAGTTCATGGAAGAACTGGAATAGGAATAGACCCTGTTTTTCAGTTTCTGTAACACATACCCCTTTGACAGGTCTCCATATGGATGCCAGAGTATTTCGCATGGAGTCAAAATGGGTCGGTTTGCTATTGAGGAATCTCCCCACAATGAAGTACTTGTCTCCTGTCTTGATTTCATCAGCCAAACCTTCATCCAGTATGAGCCCCTCCTGATCCTCCTCAAGGGACAATTGTGAGAGATCCAATACTTCTTTCCCTTTTGATGTCGATTCCATTGTGATATCACCACACGCCCACAACAAACTTGTTACACGAACAAGACCTTAAAAAATCACCCCAACAGAGGAGACATCACTGCTTGGACTCTGTTTTGGACAGATCACTCCTAAAACCAAATTTGTTAAATAAATGCATTGACTCAAAAGCTTAAATTTATTGTTAAGGGTCTAATAATAATACTAACATACGTTTTAATAGACCCCTCATTTATAAATGGATTGGGAAACAAGAGCTTGAAAATGAGTCAAAAAATTGGAATAGTTTACACAGGGAGAATAAAACACGAGACTTAGTTCTAATACAATGTAAAAAAAAAAAAAAAAAGTTCGTAAAATATAAGTGCCTTTAAATATAGAAATATTATGAATGAATAATACAAAACTAATAATTATTAGTTAACAAAATTTAATTACTTTTTGAACCACTTATTGCTAAAAATATTTACCCTTAAATGGGATAAGATGTTAAGCTAAATTGACAGGCGCAACATCATAACAGATTCTTATAATCAAACTAAATTGGCTTCTAAGACCATGAAGGGTAATGAGTAATTAAATAAATGAATTATTCCATTGCATGCGTATGTCTCTCTCTCTATTTATATATATATATATATATATCTCTCTCTCTAAAAATCGAAAATGAATAAACTCAAAGAAGAAAAGATACAGTAATTAATTTATCCAAAATCAGTTGAACGATACGTAATAAGTCTGACTCAACCAGTAGCGGAGATACACCAATCTCATTGACAAGTCATAAACTTTAGTGTAAGCCTTCAACCTTAATAATATCAACATCATCATAAAAAGTTCCAATATCAACACCCGTAATCATCATTTGACTCTCGTGGTTACGCTGCGCATAATAACACTATATCCCATTCTCCCATTCCCTCATCCACTATCGCATCCACATTCAACTTAAACTAACCAACTTGAGGAACCTACCAACAAACACGAACAACATTCCCTCAACACAGTTGGCTGACCAATAGACCCCATACTAGATAGAATAAGCCATAAACAATCCCTCTCTCCTTCCTCTATGACAAGCTCTTTAATAAGCCTTTAGTAAGTGTGGCAATTTACCAGGCCGGGGCCGGGCTTTCGAAGCCTGGCTCGAGTCCGGAATTAAATGTTGAAATCCGAGTTCAGGAAAAATCCGATTCAAAATATTTTTGAGCCGACTGTAAAAACAGAGAAGTAATATTGACAACTTCTGTTTATTATATTATTTGTGTGTGTCTCTTACAAAGATGAAGTACAGTATTTATATCACAGAACCTAAGCTATTCTAGGAAGCTAAAGATAACAATCAATCAATGATTAATTGCTTTACATATAATGAATGATTCTTTCCTAGGAATTTGATTTTCTTTCCTTAATACTCCCCCTCAAGTTGGAGCGTGTATGTCAATAAAGCCAAACTTGCTGAGAAGAAAATAAAAGAGTGATGTTCTGAGCGGTTTGGTGAACAAATCAGCAAGCTGACAAGATGATGGGACATGAGCAGTAACTATGGCGCCTGACTGAATTCGTTCCCGTACAACATGACAGTCAATCTCTATATGCTTGGTGCGTTCGTGATAAACTGGATTAGCAGCAATTTGGAGAGCAGCTTTACTGTCACAGAATAGTTTTGCCGGTTGTGGGTGTTCTATTTTCAAGTCTTTTAACAAATATCTAAGCCAAGTAAGCTCACATGTAATGGAAGCCATGGCTCGATATTCTGATTCTGCTGAGGATCTTGACACAGTTGTTTGTTTCTTGGTTCGCCATGAAATAAGAGCACCTCCAAGAAAGATGCAATAACCAGTCACAGATCGTCTTGTAATTGAACATCGAGCCCAATCTGCATCACAGAATCCTTTTAGTAGCGAATTGCCTTTAGCTGGGAAATATAATCCTTGTCCTGGTGTGCCTTTGAGGTATCGCAAAAGTTGATGAACAGCATCTAGATGAGGCTGTCTTGGTTCCTGCATGAATTGACTTAATATGTGAATTGAATAACTTATCTCTGGCCTTGTTATAGTAAGATAGATCAGTCGTCCCACCAATCTTCTATAATTAGATGGATTCTCTAATAATTTTCCTACTGTGGGTAGGAGTTTGATGTTTTCCTCCATAGGCGTTGATGATGGTTTAGCATCGAGCAAGCCTGCTTCATCTAAGATATCAAGAGTATATTTTCTTTGAGATATTGAAATACCGTCAGTAGATCGAGCAACTTCAATACCAAGAAAATAGCGTAAGTGGCCAAGGTCTTTGATGCGAAATTGTATGTGGAGAGTCTTTTTAAGAGCGGCAATTGCATTTTCGTCATTCCCAGTTATGATCATGTCATCTACATATATAAGTACTGCTGTAAAAGAATTACCAGATGTTTTGGTAAAAAGGGAATAGTCAGCTTTAGATTGATGGAAACCTTCTTGTTGAATGGCAGTGGGAACCAGCTACGTGAGGCTTGCTTTAGTCCATAAAGTGACTTGTTGAGTCGACAAACCATGTGTGACTCCCATGTCGGACTTTTTGTTTCCTTAATACAACGCAGTCCGGTTCGGACTTTTTGTAAGCCCTTTTTTTAATTTACTTGTAATTGTAAACCAAACACCAATAATATTAATTATTACCACTGCACATTGATAATGATCCATAAATTAACAAGACTAAAACATCCAAATTAGGAAGTTTGATTTTTCCCCCTGACCAGAGAAGAGAACTGAACGGGAGTGTGAATAGGATTTAGGGATTAATAATTAGGAAGTTTTTTGTTTTTTTTTTTTATTTCTTAAGTTCGGGCCTGGGTTTTTTGATGCAAGCCCGTCTCGGGCTCGGACATGAATCAGGGCTCGAGTTTGACCTGCCTATAAGAAGCTCGGTCCAAGTTTTTTTACCGGGCCCGAACTTTTTTGACATGCTTATTTAGTAACTCATCTAAAACAACACCTTAAAACACTTTTACAATCATAAATTAATCACCTTATATTCCTCTGATTAATTACGGAATCAAATTAATCAAGAAAATTAACCACACAAAGGAAATGGCCATTTTGCCATTGTCTATCAACTGGCAGCAAGCAACTGCCCAGTAACTACCACCGGACAAATGTTCCTCCTAGTATCTCTCTCTATAAATTGCAAGCCAATGCTAACTTGTTTCTTCAAAACAAAATATATATCAACTCCCTCCATTCATAAATTCTAAGTCAGATTCTTTCTTGTTCTTGTTTGTTTCCCAGGAAAATGGGTGTAAACTCAAACAGAGTTGAAGATTTGTCAAGCCATGAAACCTCCATTAGAATCTCACCAACTGAGTCGATAATAAGTACAATAAACCCGCCAATGGAAATACACAGTGTTTGTTTGCCACCCAGAAAAACAACTCTCCAAAAACTAAAGCACAGGCTCTCTGAAATCTTCTTCCCTGATGACCCTCTTCACAGATTCAAGAACCAACAATGGTGCAAGAAACTCATCCTGGCTGTTCAATTCTTGTTCCCCATTTGTCAGTGGGGCCCTGACTACAATCTCAAGCTCTTTAATCTGATATCATCTCCGGTCTCACCATTGCTAGCCTTGCAATCCCTCAGGTAACACAAAAACAAACACATGCATGCATACATACATATATGGTGCATACTTATTCATACTGACGAAGTGGAAAAACGTAAAAGAAGAATTTGGGATGATCCGCTGCGAAACCGGCATAGCTAGCTGCTCAGCACCATATTATTATTTTTTTTTTTATTGTTTCGAATCAGTATATTATTAGCCGAAAACGAATACATGTAGCCTAAGTTATGACTCTCTAAAGCTACGAATGTCATTTATTCTACAACACAATGTTTTTATAATTTTATTTTGTATTTTGGTAATCTGATATGGTTTCTGTGTACTGCAGGGAATCAGCTATGCAAAGCTTGCAAATTTGCCACCTATTGTTGGCCTCTGTTAGTACCAATTCCTTGTCAGCACTCTTCAGTTACTGGACTTACTGTATCATGGATTTACAAATATATTGATAAACTATTTGGATTACTTGCAGATTCAAGCTTTGTCCCTCCATTGATTTACTCTATTCTGGGAAGTTCTAGGCATCTCGGCGTTGGTCCAGTGTCCATAGCTTCTTTGGTTATGGGATCAATGCTAGGAGAAGCTGTTTCTTACAGCCAAGATCCAATTCTTTATCTCCAATTGGCCTTCACTGCTACTTTCTTTGCTGGCATATTTCAGGCTTCTTTAGGCCTACTCAGGTGTTAAAGCTTTACCAATTTTTTTGTTCATTTTGGATTCTTGTTTCTCCATTTTAATGGTAAAATTGATTTTAGATAAATGGTTTACAGGCTAGGGTTTATAATCGATTTTCTATCAAAGGCTACACTTGTTGGGTTCATGGCTGGGGCAGCAGTTATTGTATCATTGCAACAGCTTAAAGGATTGCTTGGAATCGTTCACTTCACTAGCAAGATGCAATTTATTCCTGTTATGTTCTCTGTTTTCCATCAGAGAGATGAGGTTAGTAGCTTCACTATGAGCAAGCAATATGCTTTTTACTAGTAAAGCACTTTTTAGGGGCGGCCTCGAGTTTATAAAATGAAATCCTACCGTAAATGATAATGAGGCCTTAATTTTAGGTCAAATTTTAGGTTTCAACCAACCGCATGTGTCGACTGTCCGTAGGACCACCTCTGTATTGTCATGATAGAATGTCTACTAATTCAAGGAACTCGCCTTTTAAAGTCACTATTAGATAAAGTTTAAAATTTGTTACAATAGTAACCATCGGTACTAATTTGTTATCCGTTTACTTTTGGTTCGAATCCCGAAAACAATTTCTTTGTTTATAAGAAAAAAAAAAGAGGTAATTTGTGCACTGCATATGACTTTTTTAGTTACGATCAAGTTCTAATGGTAAAATTTTTAAAATTGATTTGCAGTGGTCCTGGAAAACCGTTGTAATGGGTTTCGGCTTCCTAGTATTTCTGTTGACAACAAGGCAAATTGTAAGTACTTGTTATTTTGCTTGTAAAAATAATCACTGAAAATCTAAAATCCTTGTTCCATGGTTAATAAAGTCTTTAATTTCTGATGGAATTTTGACACAGAGCATGAGAAAACCAAAGCTTTTTTGGGTGTCAGCAGCTGCCCCATTGACATCAGTTATACTTTCAACTCTAATAGTCTTCTGTCTCAAATCAAAGGCACAGGCATCTCAATGGTAAGAACCGAATATATACATATCTACTTTTACTTTTACTTTTACAAGACTCCCGCTATAAGGAGA
>SKCR01001016.1:0-28588 GCA_019454045.1 Zanthoxylum bungeanum | reverse complement strand
GTTTGGTTTCGTAAGGCTATTCCGCGCCATTCTTTTCTACTTTGGTTGACTATTCAGGGTGGCCTTTGTACCCAAGATCGACTGATGAGTTTCGGTATCTCTGCTTGCTCGAGATTTGTCCTCTGTGGTTGTTCAGGTGAGGATGTTGATCACCTTTTCTTCCAATGCTCATTCTCTTCGCGGGTTTGGACGACTGTGTTGGCCATGTGTGGATTAGATTGGAGTTCTCGAGTTTGGATACAGACTGTTGAGTGGATGTATCAGTTCACTGACGGCTCTTTATGTCATCTTCTTATTCGGCTTTTGTTTACAGCGTCAGTTTACTACATTTGGAGGGAGAGGAATGCCCGCACTCATGATGTTCCTCTTCGCTCTGTTAGTGCTCTTCTTAGTGATATTGTGTTTGCTGTTCGAACGCTTGCTATTTTATTGCGGAGGGTGAAACAATCTTATGATAATAAATGGCTTCAACTCTCCTGGCACCTACCCGATGACATCTTTTGATGGTCTTGTTTTGTTTGCAGCCTTTTGGCTTTTCTACTAGGAGGGTCTGTCCTCTTTAGTTGTCTGGGGTATGCCCATTTGTTTTTGTACATTTTGGTTAATGTACTTACCTTATCCAAAAAAAGCTTGTACGCATTATCATTAATCTGTTCCAAGACTTGAAATGGACCATCCCCTCTCGGTTATAGCTTGGATTTACGCTGTTGAGGAAATCTCTCCTTGCGCATGTGTACCCAAACCCAATCACCAGGTTGAAATACCACACGCTTTCTTCCCTTGCGTTGTATGTGCTCTCTTGCTTTCTCATGTATGTGTTTCACCAAATCAGTTTTCCTTTTTCCATTTAACCCTGCATGCTCATCAATAGGCAATGGTAACAAATCTAATGGAGTTAGTGGATGAAAACCATAAATAATTTCAAGTGGTGAATAAGATGTAGAAGAATGAATGTTACGGTTATATGCAAACTCAATAAAAGGCAAACAATCCTCTCAAGTTCTTAAGTTCTTCGTGATAATAGTACGCAATAACTGAGTTAAAGTCCTATTAATCACTTTGGTCTACTCACCAGTTTGGGGGTGGCAAGTAGTAGAATACAAAAGTTTAGTTCCTAACTTACCCCATAAAACTTTCCAAAAGTGATTAAGAAATTTAACATCACGATCTGAAACTATACTCCGTGGAATTCCATGGAGCCTTACTACTTCTCTAAAGAACAAGTCAACAATGTTAGTGGCATCATCAGTCTTATGACATGTTATAAAGTGTGCAATCATACTGAACCTATCAACCACTATAAAGATGGAATTCTTACTCTGCCTAGTCCTAGGTAAACCCAATATAAAGTCCATTGATACATCTACCCATGGCTCACTAGGTACAAGCAATGGTGTGTACAACCTATGAGGCATAAACATAGATTTAGCCTTTTTACAAATCAAGCATTTATCACACAAACGCTCAATATCTCTCCGCAATTTAGGCCAATAGAAATGTTCACTCAATACCCCTAAAGTTTTAGCAATGCCAAAGTGCCTCACTAAACCTCCCTCATGCGCTTCCCTAACTAACAACTCACGCATACTACAAACAGGAATACATAATCTATTCTCTCTAAATAGAAACCCATCATGTTGCTAGAATTTACTAAAGGTAGACTTTTCACATGTAGCATAGATAGTACTAAAGTTAGTATCACTAGCATAAAGTTCTTTAATAAATTCAAACTCAAGCATTCTTGCACTCAATGAAGTAAGTACAACATACATTCACGACAGTGCATCGACGACAATATTTTCCTTACCTTGTTTGTAGCGGATTACATATGGAAATGTCTCAACAAACTCTAACCATCGTGCGTGTCGTTTGTTCAACTTACCTTGGCCCTTCAAATGCTTCAATGATTCATGATCTGTATGGATCACAAACTCTCGAGGCCACAGATAATGCTGCCAAGTCTCAAGGGCTCTCACTAGCGCATATAATTCCTTGTTATATGTGAGGTACCTCAAAACTGCTCCATTCAGCTTCTCAATAAAGTAAGCTATTGGTCGCTTTTCTTGCATAAGAACTGCTCCAATGTCTATCCCGGATGCGTCACATTCAATCTCAAATGTTTTCTCAAAGTTGGGTAGCGCCAACACTAGTGCACTACACAACTTCATTTTAAGATCCTGGAATGCACGCTCATGCTCTTCTCCCCATTTGAAGCCAATAATTTTCTTCACTACTTCAGTCAGTGGTGCTGTAATACTGCTGAAGTCTCTAACAAACCTGCGGTAGAAGTTTGCTAATCCATGGAAGCTTCCGACTTCTGTCACAGTTGTCGGTGTAGGCCAATCCTGAATTTCCTTTACTTTCTCTACATCAACTTCGATGCAATTTGCACTTACAACAAAACCAAGGAAAACAATCATATCCATACAAAAAGTGCACTTACCAAAGTTAGCATACAATTTTTCCTGCCTCAACACTTCAAGAACATGCTTCAAATGTGTAACATGTTCATCTAATGTTTTAGTGTAAACTAAGATGTCATCAAAATAAACTACAACAAACTTACCTATAAATGCACGCATAACATGATTAATCAATCTCATAAATGTGCTAGGTGCGTTTGTAAGAACAAATGACACAACTTACCATTCATACAAGCCATACTTGGTCTTAAATATAGTTTTCCACTCATCTCCCTCTCTCATGCGAATTTGATGATATCCAATTTTTAAATCAATCTTACTAAAAACTTTGGAACCATGCAATTCATCCAACATGTCATCTAGTCTAGGAATAGGGTGACGATACTTTACCGTTATATTGTTGATCGCTCGACAATCAACGCACATATGCCACGACCCATCTTTCTTAGGAACTAGAAGAACTGGTACCACACAATGACTCATAATTTCTCTTACATACCCTTTCTCCATCAACTCCCTCACTTGCTTCTGAAGTTCCTTCGTTTCCTCTGTATATCTTCGGTAGGCTGGTCTGTTGGGAATGACTGCGCTAGGTATGAAATCTATCTGGTGCTCAATACCTCTAATGGGTGGAAGCCCACTAGGAATGTCCTTTGTCAGCACATCACTGAATTCCTACAAAAGAGATGAAATAGACACAAGAAGTAAGGGGTCAATGTTAGCAATACAAACACGGCGATCCTTGTAGACTAGCAAAAACATAAACTTGCTAGCCTTAAAAGCTCTCCTAGCTTCACCTTCACCCATGTAGAAGCTCTTTTTCACTCGCCCTTTTATTTCCCCATTAAGATCACTCAGACTCCCCTTGGGAACACTCACGGTCTTAGCCTTAATTTCCTTACTAGGTTCGATCACACTCCCCTCACGTGTTTTATCCAAGGCTGTGTTTGCACTCTCGTTCTCTCTATCTCTCTCAAGTTGCAACTTGACTTGATCCTCGTTGACTTGCTTCAGTGTAAGTGGGTATAAAGTAATGGGTTTTCCCTTATGCTGAAAGGAGTACTTATTCTTGAACCCATTGTGTATGACCTTTCTAACATTCCTCCTATCAAACCTCATATTAGGCCTCATATCAGGCCCTCGCTGAAATCTCTCCTCCTTATTATTAAGATCATCAAAATCATCAAACTCATTTTCAGCTTCTTCTTCTTCTAGTGGTACATGTCGTGGTGCCACATTCTGAGGTGGTGGTATATGCTGAGGTGGTGGTGCTCTGGGAACACTGTCTGTTTGATTACTCTCTACTTCCCTGGACAACTTATCGAAAACAACATTCATGTTTTCCATCATATCCATAAACTTCCTTTCTAAAGCCTCAAGCTTCTCATCCACTGTCAAATTAGTACCTTTTTTGGATAAAGTAAGTATATTAACCAAAAAGGAATAAAAGCAAAGGGGCGTACCCCAGAAAACTAGAGAGGATAGGCCCTCCTAGCAGAAAAGACAAAAGGCTACAAACAACATAAGACCATCAAAAGATGTCATGCAAGTTCCAGGAGAGGTGGAGCCATTTATTAACATAAGATGGTTTCACCCTTCGCAATAAACTAGCACGAGTCCGAACATAAAACACAATGTCACTGAGAAGAACACTGACAGGGTGATGAGGCACATCATGAGTGCAGACATTCCTCTCCCTCCAGATGTAGTAGACAGAAGCTACGAATGAAATAAGAACAAGGAGATGACATAAGGACCCGTCGGTATACTGATACATCCACTCAACAGTGTTACCCCTCTTCTTCCAGCTCCGGGATTGGTGCAACCGTAGATGGGGTGGAGGTCTTGGGAACCCAAGTCTGTGAGGGCTTACTCCCATCCCTCTTAGGAGCAAACCTTGGGCATGAACTAAGTGAATGACCAAAAAAAACCTCACACAAAGAGCATTTCACAGGAATTCATTCATATTCGGCCCCCACTTTTAGCCACATACCATTAGAACATTGGAAGTCAAAATCCTCAACTAGCGCCTCCCTAGCATCAATTTCAACACAAACCCGGGCAAAACTAAGTCGTTTCCTGTAAAGGATAATATGGTCAGCATGGAGATGGCAACCAACAGCACTAGCCGCAAAACTCAAAAGGCAAGTTGTAAAGTCGAACCCACACCGTAACTTTATTGATATCCTCTCTAGTCAAAGGTAAGCTCGGTTGCCAATGCTTGAGAACCAACGACCTGTTAGCCATATGCCAGGGAGCTTTGTCCAAAACCACACATGCATCTTGATAGCTAGCAAATCTGAATAGAAAGAAATCATTATCTGAGGTCAAAACTTCACGCAATCCAAACCACCCCCATATATTATGAGCAATAGAGTCAACAATTTGGAATGGGAGTCTTTTACCCACAAAGTAGCCAACTAATGTACAGCGGCAAAAGACACTCCCTTCTTCAGCAACCTCCAAAGGAGGACTCACCTTAACCCGTCCCTCAACAACATTCGGTTGAACATAATGCAAAGTGTTAGAATTAGAACTTGGATCAAGATTATGATTATCTACCCCGCTGGAGCCATTCAGCACATTAGCATAACTCGATGTACCATTCACACCCAAACAATGAGACTCGGATAAAATAGGGGCTGCCCCCCCACTAGTTTCATTACCAATACTAACTACTTCCCTAAAAACTGTGGTAAAATTATTGTCATTAAACAGTAATATAAACATGCAAATCAAACAGATCAAACTACCAACAGTATATCTAGATGCAAAACCCTAAAACCAGAAAACTTGAAGACAAACTAGAAAATTGAGATTACAGAATTGTCCAAGTCGAGATGATCGGAGCCTTGGGGTGGGGTTGCAACCCTCCATGGATTGTAACCACTCAAGCACCCCTTAGCCATCCAAAAAGACATATATACCCTTATGAAATATTGAAGAATTTTCAACAATCCCCCACAATTCTTCAAATATTCATTCAGACACGTGAGAGAGATCCCGTGAGCTAAAGCTGCATCGAAATAGGTAGCTTTCGCCTTGAACCTTTCCTAGTGAATGACAATCGGATTTACTTGGCAAACCAGTGACCCTTAGTCTTGAACTGTTCTGCCGTTGGTGTAAACCAAGACAATTGCCAACAACACAGCTTTAATTCGACCATTTTCCCGTTCTACGGTTGTGTTCATTTTGGCCCTAAACAACGGTCCTGGATTCATCAAGCACTTTAGGGTAACCCGCCTTTAAAGGTTCCCATGGAAGCGGCCTCACTTCTTACTTGAAATAGGTGATCTACTATGAAGAGGTAATCTGTCTTTACCCCCATTAGGACTCATCTCCTAATATAGTGATCATTAAAAGCCTTAGCTTATCCTAACCAATGACAGACAGCACTCAGCGTCATTATCGGAATGGGAAAGAGTACGAAACTCTTCAGTGCTCGTTTGGAATTGCACAAAGTTTCTGTTGTCCCTTTTGAACCTAGATCTTGGGATCTCCAGTCAACTAGGTTGGGTTTCCACAGTGACAATTCTTAGATTATAGGCTTCAAGCCCATTCCCCTTGATGACTTCTCAACTTGCTCTCGAGCTAAACCTTTAGTTAGTGGATCCGCTAGGTTTTCCTTCGACCTGACATAATCGATCGTTATTATGCCACTTGAGAGCAGTTGACGTATGGTATTATGTCTCCGACGTATGTGTCGAGACTTACCATTATACATTGTATTTTGGGCTCTCCCAATAGCCGATTGGCTGTCACAATGTATGCTTATTGCTGGCACCGTGGTTTGGGCCAACTAGGAATATCCTCCAGGAAGTTTCTAAGCCATTCTGCTTCTTCCGCTGTTTTGTCTAACGCTATGAATTCTGATTCCATAGTAGACCGGGCAATACACGTTTGCCTCGAGGATTTCCATGACACGGCTGCATTACCAAGTGTGAAAACGAATCCACTCGTGGATTTGGAATCCACCGTATCAGATATCCAGTTAGCATCGCTGTAACCCTCTAGTACAGCAGGATATCTCTCGTAATATAGCCCATATTTTGAAGTTTCTCTCAGATACCTCAAAACTCTTACTATGGCTTTCTAGTGGTTGTGTCCTGGATTGCTCGTATATCTGCTAAGCCGATTCACAGCTTGAGCGATATCAGGTCGTGTGCAATTCGTGAGATACATCAGACTTCCATGATTCTCGAATACTCTAGTTGCGATATGCTTGAACCAGTATTCTTTGATAAATGAAGAGTTAGGTCTATAGGGGTTCTAGCCACATTTAGATCCCCTTTGATATTTATCGAGTATCTTCTCAATATAATGAGTTTGTGATAATATATATCCGTCTGATGTTCTAGAAATCTTTATTCTTAGGATCACATCAGCTATCCCCATATCTTTCTTATCAAATCTGCTGGATAACACGTTTTTGGTAAACTGAATCATTTCATGATTACTACCAATTATCAGCATATCGTCTACATAGAGACACACAATGACATATCCTTTTTGAGTTGTTTTGGTGTACACACACTTATCACACTCATTGTTTTGAACCCATTTGACAACATTTCTTTGTCAAATTTCTCATGCCATTGTTTCGGTGCTTGTTTTAATCCGTACAAGGATTTTACAAGTTTGCACACCTTCTGTTCTTGTCCAGGAACACTAAACCCTTCTGGTTGTTCCATGTAAATCTCTTCATCCAAATCACCATTCAAGAATGTCGTCTTTACATCCATTTGATGTATTTCAAGACCAAATATAGCTGCTATGGCTATGAGCATTCTTATCGATGTGATGCGAGTCACTGGTGAATAAGTGTCAAAGTAATCAAGGCCTTCCTTTTGTCTATAACCTTTTATGACAAGTCTTGCCTTATACTTATCTATTGATCCATCTGTTTTCATCTTCCTTTTGAATATCCATTTGTAGCCCAGCGGCTTACAACCTGGCGGAAGATCAACCAACTCCCAAGTATGGTTCTGTAGGATTGAATCAATCTCACTGTTAATAGCCTCTTTCCAAAGAGGTGCCTCCGGAGAAGCCATAGCTTCTTTATAGCTTTGAGGCTCATTTTCTAACAAGTATGTCAGAAAATCGGGACCAAACGACTTAGACGTTCTAGCTCTTTTGCTACGTCTAGGCTCGATTGTCTCAGCATTTACACGTTGATCTGATTTCAGGTCAACCTGATCATTATCCTTGACAGTGTCAGTTGTCCTTTTGAGAGACCCCGTTATTTGTCTTTCCTTATAATGAAACGTCTCTTCAAAAAATATCGCATTCCTTGACTCAATTATCATATTTGGATTGATGTCAGGAATCTCCGACTTGTGTACCAAGAATCGATACGCACTACTGTTGTGAGCATATCCAATGAATACACAGTCAACAGTTTTGGGTCCTATTCTAACCTTCTTAGGTTTAGGAACCATTACTTTGGCAAGACACCCTCACACTTTGAGGTATTTGTAGGAAGGTACGAAACCTTTCCACAATTCATATGGTGTCTTGTCTAGTCTTCTGTGAGGAAGCTTGTTCAGAACGTAGTTCGCGGAAAGCAAGGCTTCCCCCCACAAGTTCTGGGGTAGACCCGAACTTGTCAACATGGCATTCATCATTTCCTTCAACGTTCGGTTTTTGCGCTCCGCAATTCCGTTCTGTTGAGGAGAATATGGAGCAGTGGTTTCGTGAATAATTCCATGCACAGAACAATATTCACCGAATGGTGAAACATATTCACCACCTCTATCACTCCTGATTCTTTTGATTTTCTTGCCAAGTTGATTTTCAACTTCGCACTTAAGAAACATAAAAACTAAGAATCAAGATGAACAAGTATCTTGATTACCAACAAACACAATAAAGACTAAATCAAAAACACAAAGTAAAGATAGAAAAATCAGACCTTGGAACCCTAAGCTCTAATGCCAAATGACGCGGAACTCACTTGGATGTTTAAGGCCAAGTAAACTCCTCACAATAGATAGAATCCCAAGCACCGCGAATTTGATTTTGTAGTAACAAAACCCTTCCAAGGCCATAAAGAACTTGTCTTTGAGAACCCTTAAGATGATTCCATGTAGTGTTCTGCTAGCACGGAGACGCCACTAAGGTTGCCACGCCTTAGATAAATCGATTGCATGAAATAAGGGAAATCCCTCCATTGTGCAATTTTGGACAAAGCCAAGCTTTCAAATGAAGCAAATTTTCGAAATTGGATCATTAGTTCATTAAGAAAGAAATGTTACAATACATAGCACAATGAAAGAAACCCTAATAGGTGCAAAAATACCAAAACATCCTAACTTGCTAACTAATGGCTATTTAAAGGCTATGCTCTTAATAGTTATTTAATAATCTAGACAACATAACATAAATTTCAAACAAGGTGTCTAAAGTCATCAACAACTTTTTGCCAAAAAATTCAACAAAATTGAAAAATAACAAAACCACAAAAATCCAACAAAGGTGGCAAGTTTTTCAAAGCCATATCTAAATTGTCTTCTTGACAAAAATATCCCCAAAATTCGTGGCCTTTATGTATTTAGACTTAAAGATGTGTTTTGAAGCCTAATAAGTTTTGTCTTGGCCGAATATATGGTGTTTGGCTTAATTCGGCTTGATTCATCAAAAGGTCCGAATTGCTGGTGCGTCAATCTGGTATGACTTGGGTCAAGTAAAATAGCTTTGGACCCATTCCATAGAAGCCCACATGTGTTGCCATTATGCCCTGGAGTTGTCTATCATACTCGATTATGGCATTTTGTGCTAGCCCCGCCATTGCGTCTCTGATATTCTTAGCTCTTTGGCGTGTGATTGGCCCTGATGGCACTTGCAAATGCTCTACCATATTGCTGGCCGTGACATCTGATGTTCCTTGAGTGGTTGGATTTGTGTCACCCAATCTCTGAGGTTAAATACAATACGCTTCCTCCCCTTATTAGCATGAGAGGCATACTGTTCATTCTTCTTTTCAATGTGCGCCTTAGCTTTCTCATGTATCATCATCACCAACTCCGCTTTCTTTTTACCATCCAAACTCTCTTGCTCGTTAACAGGTAAAGACAATGAATCCAAAGGATTCAGAGGATTAAAATCATATACAATCTCAAATGGTAAATAAGAAGTAGTAGAATTAATGCAACGATTATATGCAAATTCTATAAATGGCAAACATTCTTCCCAAGATTTCAGATTTTTACTAACTACAGTGCGCAACATTTGTGATAAAGTTCTATTAACTACTTCTATTTGTCCTTCTGTCTGTGGGTGACAAGTGGTAGAATATAACAACTTAGTGCCCAATTTAGCCCACAACACTTTCCATAAATGGCTAAGGAACTTAACATCTCTATTTGATATAATACTCCTAGGTATACCATGAAGTCTCACTATGTCTCTGAAAAACAAATCAGCTATGTTTGTGGCATCATCAGTTTTATGACATGCTATGAAATGCGCCATCTTGCTAAAGATATCAACCACAATAAATATAGAATCCCTAACCCTCTTTGTCCTGGGCAAACCTAATATAAAATCCATGGATATATCAACCCAAGGTTCACTAGGTACATGCAAATGAGTATACAAACCATGAGGCATCAATTTAGATTTAGCTTGTTTGCATGTTATACACCTATCACAAATACGCTCAACATCATATTTCATTCTAGGCCAATAAAAGTGCTCATGCAAAACAACTAATGTCTTACTAATACCAAAGTGCCCCATCAAACCACCCTTATGCACTTCTTTCACAAGCAATTCACGTATACTACAAGCGGCAATACACAACCTATTCATCTTAAATAAGAATACATCATGTAAATAAAATTGACCAAATGAAGACTTGGTACATGCAACATAAATCTCATCAAAGTCAGAATCACATGCATATAGATACTTAATCAAATCAAATCCCAACATCCTGGCATTCATTGAAGTAAGTAAAACATACCTTCGCGATAGTGCATCGGTGATAATATTTTCCTTACCTTACTTGTAGCGGATTACATATGAAAATATCTCAATAAACTCTAACCACTTCGCATGTTGCTTGTTCAGCTTACCTTGGCCCTTCAAATACTTCAATGACTCATGATCGAAACAACGAAGTGGTTAATATACTTACTTTATCCACACACAAAAACTCATGATCGGTATGGATCACAAACTCTCGAGGCCACAGATAATATTGCCAAGTCTCAAGGGCTTTCACTAGTGCATACAACTCATTATCGTATGTGGGGTACCTCAAAATCGATCCATTAAGTGACAAGAAACCCACTTGGATTCGAAATCCAAGCAAACCCCAAGAATCGCGAATTTGATTTTGTAGAAATAAAACCCTTCCAAGGCTACAAAGAAGAGCCACAAAGAACTTGCCCTTGAGAACCTTTAAGATGAATCCTTGTAGTGTTTTGCTAGCAATGGAGACGCCACTAAGTTTGCCAAAACTTAGATAAGTCGATTCAAACTTGAAAAGGGGAATCCTCTCTTATAAGAATTCAGCCATAGCCAAGCTTTAAGCTTTTGTGTTTTACAAATTTCGTGATTGTCCTCCAAATGAAAAAGAAAGAAAGCTTAAATAGTGTTACAAAGAGAAACCCTAAAGGCATAAAGACAACAATGCCCCTAAAGGCTAAATTACAAAAATACCAAAGTCTTCAAGTCTTCAAAGGCCTTTGAAGCTGATTTGGGCCAAGTGAAGTGGCTTTGGAACCCTCTCTATTGAAGCCCATATGCGTCTCTATGTTTGTTGCAATCGGCCATAAAACTCTGAACTAATCCTGACATTGCTTCTCTGAGTCTTTTGGTCCTCTGCCTCGTAATTGGCCTTTCTGGTACTTGTAAAGGTCTTTTGCTTGTTGTCGCCTGGATCATGTCACCTCTCCCTCTTGAAAAGGATTCGACCTCGAATCTATACCTGCATCAAAAGGAGTTAGGTTAAGTCAGAAACATTAAAGTAGCAGACACATTATACTTATCTTGTAAATCCAGCTTGATGCATTGTCATTAATCCGTTCCAAGACTTGAATGGACACCACCCCCTCTCGGTTGTAGCTTAGATGACATGAGTCCAACCACACCAGAGACATTACAGATGCAGCTAACAACTTGGAAGAACCCATTGCAATTGCCAACATGGCCAATCACACGCCAAAGAGCAAAGAAGATCAGAGAGGCCTTTGCGGGACTAGCTCAGAGCTATGTGACCAGTTGCAACAACCAAGTCAAGTGCACACCAGAGACACATATGGGCATAACCAGAGAGGTCCCCAAGCTATTTCATTTGACCCAGATCAGCTCAGACTGAAGCATAGCAGAGCAGCTTCAGCACCAGCACCCTTTTGACCCGATTTCACCCATTTTGGGACTATGTTGAATTCGGCCAAATGGGGGCATTTTTGTCATTTGTGCTCGACATTTTGACTTTATTTATGATGTAATTAGCATGGTTGACTATGCCATTAGGCTTAATTATGCTTAGATTTGTACTTAGCCGGAAGCACGTCAATTTACTATAGCTGTAAGCACCTAATTAGCTTAAGTGAGATTAGCTTCTAATCTTTGTTTTAAGTTTATTTAGGTGCAAAAAGGACCTAATGGTCGTGGTTGAGGTGCTTGACTTAGGGCTTTTGGTAATTTTAGCTCTAGGGTCAATTTAGCTTTTTACTCTTTTGTAACCCTTATTATATGACTCTTCTTTGTATTTTTGGAGAACCAACGTAATATACAGACATTTGAAAGAAAGAAAAGCTTGAGCTTTCCATGGCTATGGCCAAAACCTTGTTGAGGGAGGGATTCCCTTTTCAAGTTCAAATTGACTTATCTAAGCTTGGCAACTTAGTGGCGTCTCCATTGCTAGCAAAATACAATCTGATTTCATGCTTGTGGTTATCATGGACGTGCGTTTCATGGTGGTTAGGGCTGATCTTGGTTGGGTTTTGTTCCTACAAAATCAGTATTCAAAGTTCTTGGGGTTTGAGAAAGAAAGATGCGGGGGTTTGCTTGGTTTCCAACCCAAGTGAGTTCTTGTCATTTGGTATCATGAGCTTAGGGTTCTGAGGTCTGATTTCCTATCCTTGTGTTGTTTAATCTTGTATTCATCTTTGTTTTTGTTGTTGTGTTGATTTCGGCCATTAAGGAATTTGTCCTACAAGTTCGGCCATGGGTGTTTGTGTGTTCTTTGTTGTTCTTGTTGTTTCTTTCAGATTGTAATCCTTGTTGCATGAATAACAATCTGTCCTTTAGTAGTTTGTGCTAATTTTGAGTATTTCTTTGAGTTAAGCTTTGGCTACTTAGGTCAAAATTGGGGCTTTTTTGTTCTTTGCTTGAATCAAGTGTTTAGTTGTTAATTTATGTTACTAGGACGTGGTTAACATTGTTATTAAGTTATTAGTTTCAAAAAAAAAAGAAAAAAAAAAGCATCAGGTCAGATTCGGCCAAGGAAGTACCATCACCACCCTTGCTTTGTTCTTGCCATATACAAGTCACTTAGCTTGTTTTCAATAGGTATTGTTCATATCTACTTTGAGAAAATCAGATTGCACTTCATTACTCCTAGCATTTGCTTGAACTAGCTTGTTTGCAATCTTGTGAAGTTGTTGCAATCTTGTGAAGGTGTGGAAAACAAGTGTGTTTGAGTGATTTGGTGAGGCATTTGAGTGAATGAGTGTTGAAACAAAATGAAATGCTTATGGATGATGATGAGGCCGTGACTTACTCCTGAAGTTTACTTAAGCTTGTGTGTTGTTAACTTTGTGAGACAAGTCTGGTTGCTTTGTTACACATATTGCCGTGAGTAAGATGCTTGATGTGCTTATGTTGAAGCATGAATTAACAAGTGTGCTTGCTGATTTGCGTGAGCTATCATTAGCTTGACATTGGATTTGTTGTTGAAAATCATTAGCATGACATTGAAAATGGAAGCACTCATGAGCTTGACATGGAAACTGAGTAGCCATCATTGCATTTGAGAGGTGCTTGAAGAGGCAAGCTGCTGCATCACCAAGTTAGTTGGAAAAAGTGTTTAGTTGGTTTGTAACTTACCATTGTCGAATTGACATGCTTACTTGACCTACTTGTAAGCTACTTACGTAAGCAGCTGAGTCACCTACTTGTTTTGAAAAAAAAAAAGTGAAAAAAAAGAAGAAAGAGAATTGGTCGCATTGTGCTTAGCTTGATTAGACCATTTGCAAGTTGATTGGATTGCTTTACATGAGTTACATTGATTTGATTTGGTATGTATTGGTTTGAGCTTGAAAGACTATATTTGTGTTATTGCCGAATTGAAATCCTTTGTGCTTCATTGTGTTTCATTGGAGTGTAAACACTTGTGAGTGTGTGTGTGAGAAGAAAAGAAAGGTGAGCTCAAACACTATAGCGAGTGACCACAAGATTGCTTCAGTGACACGTTGATTGCTTGCTTGCTTATTTATTGCATTTAGCTAACTCGTCATTCTTTCTTATTCTGAGCACTCTAGCTATAAGTTTCTTTCGAATGAGTCTCCGTGATTACTTATCTTATTTGCTTTATTCCACCTGCTCTATATATTACATTGTGTTTTGCTAGCTTGTGGACTACATCTTAGTTGACCATTATGGGAATTGAGTTGATTTGTAATTGAATTGAGGAAGAACTCAATAGTGGTAAAAGGCAGTGAGTGTGAGCACAGTATCGGGTAAAAGCCAATAGAGTGCAAACACGAGTGGATTGAGATATAATTGAGTGTAAACACGTGAGATTGTGAGCTTGAGAGGATTTTACATATCGTATTACTTTCTTGTTATTACTAATTTGTTTGTTGAGCTTTGAAATGGCATGTGTTAGTTTAACCGTCGATGAGAAGCTTGCAGCTATGGATAGAAAGTTTACAGATATGATGGAGAATATGAATGCTGCATTGGAAAGGTTGTCCAAGAGTGTAGAGAGTATTCAGTCGGGCAGTGTTCCCAGAGCACCCCACCACCTCAGAATGTACCACCACCTCATAATGTACTACCACCTCATAATGTACCACCACTCATAATGTGCCACACGTCGAGTACCACCGCAACATATACCATCAGATGAAGAAGAAGCCGAGAATGACTTGATGATTTTGATGATCTTGATGATGTTGAGGAGAGGTTTCAGCCTAGACAAGATAGGAGGCATGGTAGGGGGTTGGTATAGAGGGTGTGATAGGAGGTTTGATGGGAGACATAATAGGAGGGATAGACGATTTGATGATAGAGGTGCATTTGATGATAGGCGAGGGGATTATGATCGAAGGGGTTTTGGTAGACGAGGGGACTTAGATGGAGATCTAGGTAGCATTAAAATCAAGATACCAACCTTTCAGGGGAAGAATGATCCCGAGGCTTATTTGGAATGGGAGAAGAAGATTGAGCTGATATTCAATTTCCATCACTACTCAGATGTGAAGAAAATCAATCTGGCAGCTATTGAGTTTACTGATTATGCCATGATATGGTGGGATCAGATTGTTGCTACTCGGAGAAAAACTATGAGAGACCAGTTCAGACTTGGGAAGAACTCAGAGGTCTTATGAGGAAGAGGTTCATTCCGAGCCATTACTACCGTGAGTTGTATCAGAAGCTACAATATCTGTATCGGGTACCAAGAGTGTTGAGGATTACTACACAGAGATGGAAGTTGCCATGATCAGGGCGAATGTAGTTGAGGATGCAGAGGTTACTATGGCACGGTTTTCTTGGAGGCTTAAATAGAGAGATTGCCAACATGGTGGAGTTACATCATTATGTTGATTTGGAGGACATGCTTCACATGGCTATCAAGGTAGAGAGACAAACTCAAGAAGAAGGCCACATCCAGATTTGGTACTCAGACTACTTCTACTTGGAAGGGGAAATGGGTTCCGAATGAGAAGCGAGATGGAGGCTTTAACAAGCCTATAGGTGATTTTAGTGGAGGCTTTAACAAGCCTAGGGCCGAACCTAGTGGCAAGGGTAAAGAGGCTGTAGAATCGAGTAAGCCTAGACCTAAACCTGAGGGTACAGCTACGAGAACTAAGGATGTCAAGTGTTTCAAGTGTTTGGGCATGGGACAATATGCTTCACAATGTCCCAATAGGCGCACCTTAGTGATTGACAGAGCGGAGATGTGTACTCTACAGATGATGAGGTAGAGGATGAGATGCCGGAGTTAGAAGATGCTAGTGACCACGAGGGAGCTGCATACCCTTTAGATAACTTATCCCTAGTTGTTAAGCGTGCTTTGACACACAATTTGTTGAGGATGATAGTGATCAGCAGAGGGAGAACATATTCCACACCAGATGCCGTGTGAATGGTAAGGGTTGTAGTATGATTATAGATGGAGGCAGTTGTACCAATGTGGCTAGCACGGCTTTGATTGAGAGATTGGGGTTGAGTTGCTTGAAGCACCCCAAGCCTTACAAGTTGCAGTGGTTAAATGATTATGGTGAAGTGAAGGTAACGAAGCAGGTATTATTGAGCTTTACCATTGGGCCTTACACAGATGATGTTCTATGTGATGTGATTCCGATGCATGCGGGTCATATACTTTTGGGAAGGCCGTGGCAGTTTGATAAGAAGGTGATTCATGATGGGTTCAAGAATAAGTATTCATTTCACATAAAGGGAAACCCATTACACTATAACCCACTTACACGAAGCAAGTCCATGAAGATCAGGTTAAGTTGCAACTTGAGAGGACTAAAGAGAGGGCGAGTGCAAACACTAACTTGGGGGAACTAGTGAGAGTGTGAAAAATAAGGCCAAGGCCGGAGTTTACCCAAGGGAAGTGAGAGTGAAAGTAAGGGGGATACCAAAGGGAGAGTGAAAAGAAGTTTCTACATGGGTGAGGGTGAAGCGAGGAGAGCTTTCAAGACTAGCAGCCTGATGATGCTATTGTTAGTCTATAAGGAGCCTCATATTTATTTTACTAACTCTGACCATTTGCTTCCTGTGTCTATTTCATCTATTTTGCAGGATTACAGTGACGTACTGACAGAGGACATACCTAGTGGGCTTCCACCCATTAGAGGTATTGAACACCAGATAGACTTCGTACCTGGAGCAGTCATTCCCAACAGGCCATCCTATAGAAGCAATCCTGAGGAGACAAAGGAACTTCAACGGCAAGTGCGGGATTTGATGGACAAGGGGTATGTAAGGGAAAGCATGAGTCCTTGTGCAGTACCAGTGCTTCTAGTTCCTAAGAAAGATGGGACATGGCGGATGTGTGTTGATTGTCGAGCCATCAATAATATAACGGTAAGTATCGCCATCCTATTCCTAGGCTAGATGACATGTTAGATGAATTGCATGGTTCCAAGATATTTAGTAAGATTGATTTGAAAAGTGGATACCATCAAATTCGCATGAGATAGGGAGATGAGTGGAAAACCGCATTTAAGACCAAATATGGATTATATGAATGGTTAGTTATGCCATTTGGTCTTACAAACGCACCTAGCACATTTATGAGATTAATGAATCATGTTATGCGTGCATTTATAGGTAAGTTTGTTGTGGTATACTTTGATGACATCTTAGTTTACAGTACATCGATTGAGGAACATGAATTACATTTGAGACATGTACTTGATGTTTAAACGAAAAGAACAACTGTATGCTAACTCTGACAAATGCACATTTTGCATGGATAGACTTGTTTTTCTTGGATTTGTTGTGAGTGCAGATGGCATCGAGGTAGATGTGGAGAAGGTGAAGGCAATTCAGGAATGGCCTACACCAACTACAGTGACAGAAGTCCGAAGCTTTCATGGCTTAGCGAGCTTCTATAGGAGATTTGTCAAGGACTTCAGTAGCATTGCCGCGCCATTGACCGAGGTAGTAAAGAAGACAGTTGGTTTTCAATGGGGCGAGCACAAGAGCGAGTATTCCAGGATCTTAAAGCGAAGTTATGCAGTGCGCCCATTTTGGCACTACCCAACTTCGAGAAGACATTTGAAATTGGAAATTGAGTGCGACGCATCAGGGTTAGGTATTGGAGCAGTTCTTATACAAGAAAAGCGGCCAATAGCCTATTTTAGTGAGAAGCTGAAAGGAGCAGCTTTGAGGTACCCCACGTACGATAAAGAGTTATATGCGCTTGTGAGAGCACTTCAGACGTGGCAACACTACTTGTGGCCTAAAGAGTTTGTGATCCACACCGACCATGAATCATTAAAACACTTGAAGGGTCAAGGTAAGCTGAATAAGCGACACGCAAAATGGATGGAATTCGTTGAGTCATTTCCATATATTATACGCTACAAGCAAGGTAAAGAAAACATCGTGGCCGATGCATTATCTCGCAGGTATGTTTTACTTACTTCAATGCATGCACGAATGTTGGGATTTGATTTGATTAAGGAACTATATGAGTGTGATTCTGATTTTGGTGAGATTATTGTTGCTTGTGCAAAGTCATCTTTTGGAAAGTTTTACATTCATGTCGGTTTCTTATTTAAAGCGAACAGGTTGTGTGTTCCTGCTTGTAGTATGCGTGAGTTGCTTGTGAAAGAAGCGCACGGGGGAGGTTTGATGGGGCATTTTGGGATTACTAAGACTTTAGCTATTTTACATGAGCACTTTTATTGGCCTAAAATGAAACGTGATGTTGAGCGTATTTGTGATCAGTGTCTAACATGTAAGCATGCTAAATCTAAATTAATGCCACATGGTTTGTATACTCCTTTGCCTGTACCTAGCGAACCTTGGGTTGATATATCGATGGATTTTGTGTTAGGTTTTGCCAAGGACAAAGAGGGGTAGAGATTCAATCTTTGTTGTAGTTGATAGGTTTAGTAAAATGGCTCATTTCGTTGCATGTCATAAAACCGATGATGCTACAAACATTGCATATTTATTTTTCAAAGACATAGTGCGACTCCATGTATACCTAGGAGTATTGTATCTGATAGAGATGTTAAGTTCCTTAGCCATTTTTGGAAGGTGTTGTGGGCTAAACTAGGCACCAAACTATTGTATTCTACCACATGTCACCCACAGACTGATGGACAAACGGAGGTAGTTAATAGGACTTTATCTCAATTATTGCGCACTATAGTTGGTAAGAATTTGAAGAGTTGGGAAGATTGTTTGCCATTTATTGAGTTTGCATATAATCGTAGCATTCATTCTTCTACATCATTTTCACCTTTTGAGATTGTTTATGGTTTTCAGCCACTAACTCCATTGGATTTGTTACCATTACCTATTGATGAGCATACAGGGTTAGATGGCAAAAGGAAGGCAGATTTGGTGAAGCATATCCATGAGAAGGTAAGAGAGCACATTCAACGAAAGAACGAGCAATACGCTTCTCATGCAAATAAGGGAAGAAAACGTGTAGTCTTTCAACCTGGTGATTGGGTTTGGGTACACATGCGTAAGAGAGATTTCCCGAACAGCGTAAATCCAAGCTACAATGGAGAGGAGATGGACCTTTTCAAGTCTTGGAAAGGATCAATGACAATGCATATAAGCTGGATTTGCAAGGTAAGTACAACGTATCTGCTACTTTTAATGTTTCTGACTTAACTCATTTTGATGCAGGTTCAGATTCGAGGTCGAATCCTTTTCAACAAGGAGGGAATGACATGAGTACACAACCACCCAGAGACATTACAGGATGCATCTAATAACTTGGAGGAACCCATGCAGTTGCCAACAGGTCCAATCACACGCCAAAGAGCAAAGAAGATCAGAGAGGCCTTTACGGGACTAGCTCAGAGCTATGTGACCAGTTGTAGCAACCAAGTCAAGTGCGCACCAGAGACACATATGGGCATAACCAGAGGGGTCCCCAAGCTATTTTATTTGACCCATATCAGCTCAGACTGAAGCATAGCAGAGCAGCTTCAGCACCAGCACCCTTTTGACCCGATTTCACCCATTTTGGGACTATGTTGAATTCGGCCAAATGGGGGCATTTTTGTCATTTGTGCTCGACATTTTGACTTTATTTATGATGTAATTAGCATGGTTGACTATGCCATTAGGCTTAATTATGCTTAGATCTGTACTTAGCCGGAAGCACGTCAATTTACTATAGCATGTAAGCACCTCAATTAGCTTAAGTGAGATTAGCTTCTAATCTTTTTTTAAGTTTATTTAGGTGAAAAAGGACCTTAATGGTCGTGGTTGAGGTGCTTGACTTAGGGTTTTTGGTAATTTTAGCTCTAGGGTCATTTTAGTCTTTTTACTCTCTTGTAAGCCTTATTATATGACTCTTCTTTGTATTTTGGAGATAACAACGTAATATACAGAATTTTGAAAGAAAGAAAGCTTGAGCTTTCCATGGCTATGGCCAAAACCTTGTTGAGGGAGGGATTCCCCTTTTCAAGTTCAAATTGACTTATCTAAGCTTGGCTAGTGGCGTCTCCATTGCTAGCAAAATACAATCTGATTTCATGCTTGTGGTTATCATGGACGTGAGTTTCATGGTGGTTAGGGGCTGATCTTGGTTGGGTTTTGTTCCTACAAATCAGTATTCAAAGTTCTTGGGGTTTTGAGAAAGATGCTTGGGGTTTGCTTGGTTTCCAACCCAAGTGAGTTCTTGTCATTAGATTTACGTTGTTCAGGAAATCTCTCCTTGCGCATGTGTACCCAAACCCAATCTACAGGCTGAAATACCACACGTTTTTTCTCTCCTTATTAGCATGAGAAACATATTGCTCATTCTTTCGCTGTATTGCTCTCTTGCTTTCTCATGTATATGCTTCACCCAAACCGGCTTTCCTTTTTCCATCTAGCCTCGCATGTTCATCAATAGGCAAAGGTAACAAATCTAATGGAGTTAGTGGCTGAAAACCATAAACAATTTCAAATGGTGAGTAAGATGTAGAGGAATGAATACTACGATTATATGCAAATTCAACAAAAGGCAAACAATCCTCCCAAGTTTTTAAGTTCTTATTAATAATAGTACGCAATAACTGAGTCAAAGTCCTATTAACAACCTCGGTCTGGCCATCAGTTTGGGGGTGGCAAATAGTAGAATACAAAAGTTTAGTTCCCAACTTACCCCATAAAACTTTCCAAAAGTGACTAAGGAATTTGACATCACGATCTGAAACTATACTCCATGGAATCCCATGGAGTCGTACTACTTCTATAAAGAACAAGTCAGCAATGTTAGTGGCATCATCAGTTTTATGACATGCTATAAAGTGTGCCATCTTACTGAACCTATCAACCACTACAAAGATGGAATCTCTACCTTTCTTAGTCCTAGGTAAACCCAAGATAAAGTCCATCGATACATCTACCCATGGCTCACTAGGTATAGGCAATGGTGTATACAACCCATGAGGCATAACCTTAGATTTAGCCTGTTTACAAGTTAAGCATTTATCAAACAAACGCTCAATATATCTCCGCATTTTAGGCCAATAAAAATGTTCACTCAATACCCCTAAGGTTTTGGCAATGCCAAAGTGCCCTATTAAACCTCCCTCATGTGCTTCCCTCACTAACAACTCACGCATACTACAAACAGGAATGCATAATCTATTTTCCCTAAACATAAACCCATCATGTTGGTAGAATTTACTAAAATCAGACTTTGTACATGCAGCATAGATAGTACTAAAGTCAATATCCCTAGCATAAAGTTCTTTAATAAATTCAAACCCAAGCATTCTTGCACTCAATGAAGTAAGTAAAGCATACCTTCGCTATAGTGCATCAGTGACAATGTTTTCCTTACCTTGTTTGTAGCGGATTACATATGGAAATGTCTCAACAAACTCTAACCATTTTACGTGTCGTTTGTTCAGCTTACCTTGGCCCTTCAGATGCTTCAATGATTCATGATCTGTGTGGATCACAAACTCTCGAGGCCACAAATAATGCTGCCAAGTCTCAAGGGCTATCACTAGTGCATACAACTCTTTGTCATATGTGGGGTATCTCAAAACTGCTCCATTAAGCTTCTCACTAAAGTAGGCAATTGGTCGTTTTTCTTGCATAAGAACCGCTCCAATGCCTATGCCGGATGCGTCACACTCAATCTCAAATGTCTTCTCAAAGTTGGGTAGTGACAAGACTAGTGCACTGCACAACTTCATTTTCAGATCCTGGAATGCACGCTCCTGCTCTTCACCCCATTTGAAGCCAACAGTCTTCTTCACTACTTCAGTCAGTGGTGCTGCAATACTACCGAAGACTTTAACAAATATACGGTAGAAGCTTGTTAATCCATGGAAGCTTCTGACTTCTGTCATTGTTGTTGGTGTTGGCCAATCCTGAATTGCCTTCACCTTTTCCAAATCTACCTCGATGCCATCTGCACTCACAACAAATCCAAGGAAAACAATTCTATCCATACAAAAAGTGCACTTATCAAAGTTAGCATACAATTTTTCTTGCCTTAACACATCAAGATCATGCTTCAAATGCATAACATGCTCATCTACTATTTTACTGTAAACTAAGATGTCATCAAAATAAACCACAACAAACTTACCTAAAAATGCACGCATAACATGATTCATCAATCTCATAAATGTGCTTGGTGAGTTTGAAAGACCAAATGGCATAACTAACCATTCATACAAGCCATACTTAGTCTTAAATGCTGTTTTCCATTCATCTCCCTCTCTCATGTGAATTTGATGGTATCCACTCTTTAAATCAATCTTACTAAAAATTTTAGAACCATGCAATTCATCCAACATGTCATCTAGTCTAGGAATGGGGTGACGATACTTTACCGTAATATTGTTGATAGCTCGACAATCAACGCACATACGCCACGTCCCATCTTTCTTAGGAACTAGAAGCACCGATACTGCACAAGGACTCATGCTTTCCCTTACATACCCCTTGTCAATCAACTCACGTATTTGTCTCATCGGGATTGCTCCTATAAGCCGGTCTGTTAGGAATGACTGCTCCAGGTATGAAGTCTATCTGGTGCTCAATACCTCTAATGGGTGGAAGCCCACTAGGTATGTCCTCTGTCAGTACGTCACTGTAATCCTACAAAAGAGATGAAATAGACACATGAAGCAAAAGGTTAGTAAAATAAATATGAGGCTCCTTATAGACTAACAATAACATGAGCTTGCTAGCCTTGAACGCTTTCCTCGCTTCACCTTCACCCATGTAGAAACTCTTTTTAACTCTCCTTTTTGTTTCCCCCTCACGTGCACTCACACTCCCCTTGGGAACTCCCACGGCCTTGGCCTTATTTTTCCCACCAGATACATCACTCTCACTAGTCTCACCCAAGGTAGTGTTTTCCTTCGCCCTTTCTTTGTCACGCTCAAGTTGTAACTTAACCTGATCTTCATGGACTGGTGCAGGTGTAAGTGGGTATAAATGTAATGGGTTTTCCCTTATGCTGAAAGGAATATTTGTTCTTGAACCCATCATGAATAACCTTCTTATCAAACTGCCACGGCCTGCCCAAAAGAATATGCCCAGCATGCATCGGTATCACATCACATAGGACATCATCTGTGTATGGCCCAATGGTAAAGCTCAACAATAACTGCTTTGTCACACTTATTTCCCCACAATCATTTAACCACTGCAACTTGTAAGGCTTCGGGTTTCTCAAGCAACTCAACCCCAATCACTCAATCAAAGCTGTGCTAGCAACATTAGTACAAATGCCCCCATCTATGATCATACTACACCCATTGCCATTCACACGGCACCTAGTATGGAATATGTTCTCCCTCTGCTGCACACTCTCATCCTCTACAACATGTGCACTCAAAGCACGCTTGACAACTAAGGATACGTTATTCAGCGGGTATGCAGCTCCCTCATAGTCACTAGCATCCTCCAACTCTGGCATCTCCTCCTCAACCTCACTATCGGTAGAGTACACCTCTCCACTCTTTTTATCAATCACTAAGGTACGTCTATTGGGACATTGTGAAGCATAGTGTCTCATGCCCAAACATTTGAAGCACTTTACATCCTTATTTCTAGTAGCTGAACCCTCAGGTTTTGGTCTAGTTTTGCTCGGTTCTGCAGCCTCTTTACCCTTGGCACTAGGTTCAGCCCTAGGCTTATTAAAGCCTCCTCTAGGCTTGTCAAAGCCTCCATCTCGCTTCTCATTCGGAACCCATTTTCCCTTCCATGCAGAAGTAGCCTGAGTACCAAATCTAGATGTTGACCTTTTCTTGAGTTGCCTTTCTACCTTGATAGCCATGTAAAGCATATCCTCCAAATCAACATAGTGATGCAACTCCACCATGTTTGCAATCTCTCTATTCAAGCCCCCTAGAAACCGTGCCATAGTAGCTTCTGCATCCTCAACTACATTTGCCCTGATCATGGCAACTTCCATCTCGGTGTAATAGTTATCAACACTCTTGGTCCCCTGATACAGATGTTGTAGTTTCTGATACAATTCCCTATAGTAATGGCTGGGTATAAATCTCTTTCTCATGAGACCTCTAAGTTCTGCCCATGTCTGAACCAGTCTCTCATAATTTCTCCTCCGAGTAGAGACAAGCTGATCCCACCAAATCATAGCATAATCGGTAAACTCAATTGCAGCCATATTGATCTTCTTCTCGTCTGAGTAGTGATGACAGCTGAAAATCAATTCTATTTTCTTTTCCCATTCTAAATAAGCTTCAGGATCATTCTTGCCGTGGAATGTTGGTATCTTGATCTTGATGCTACCTAGATCACCATCTACATCTCCTCGTCTACCATATTCCCTCCTATCATAATCCCCTCTTCTGGCATCAAATGCACCTCTATCATCAAACCATATATCCCTCCTATCATTCCTCATATTAGGCCTCATATCATGCCCAGGCTGAAATCTCTCCTCCACATCATCAAGACCATCAGAATCATCAAACTCATTTTCAGTTTCCTCTTCATCTGGTGGTACATACTGTGGTGGTACACGTCGAGGTGGCACATTATGAGGTGGTGGTACATTATGAGATGGTGGTATATGCTGGGGTGGTGGTGCTCTGGGACCGCTACCAGTTTGAATACTCTCTACACTCTTGGTCAATCTTTCCAAAGCAGTATTCATGTTCTCCATCATATCTGTAAATTTCCCATCCAAAGCCTCAAGCTTTTCATCAGTGGTTAGACCTGCCATCTCAACACTAAATAAACAGATTAGAAATAACAAGAAAGTAAAGCAAATATGTAAATCCTCACAATATCACGTGTTTACACTCGAATGATATCACTCCACTTGTGTTTGCACTCTATTGGCTTTTACCCGATACTGTGCTCACAATCCCTGCCTTTTACCACTCTTGAGTTCCTCCTCAATTCAAATGTGAATCACACTCAATCCAAGAATACAAAACCAAGTGTAGTCCTCAAGCTAACATGAAACACAACAGACCCAATAATATATATATAGGGCAGGCGGAAACAAAATGTGAACAGGAATAACAATGACGAAGACTCAATCAATAATACTTAAGCTAGAGTAATTAGAATAAGGAAATAAATAATTAGCACAATGTAAAAAAAAATAAGCATGCAAATTCACGGTCGTATGCAATTTCGGGAGAAAATTTGGCACCTCTATAGAAATTTTGATGGAATACCCTCCACGGTCACCTAAATGATAATATGGAACAAACTAAATTCAACCAAAAAATTTAACTTTTTTCCTTTTTTTTTTAGCTCAAGTGATCACTATCACTCAAGTCCTTTTTTTTTTTTGATAACTTCAGAAGCTGTTTAAGGTTTTTATTTCAGTAGCTGATTAAGGTTCTGATTTCAGAGGCTGATTTAGGTTCTGATTTCAGAGGCTGATTTTCAGGGTCTGATTTCAGAGGCTTTTGGTCAGGGTCTGATTTCAGAGGCTACTGGTCAGTGTCTGATTTCATAGGTTACTTTTTAGGGTCTGATCTCAAAGGCTACTGGTCAGGGTCTGATTTCAGAGGTTACTGGTCAGGGTCTGATTTCAGAGGTTACTTTTCAGGGTCTGATTTCAGAGTCTGATTTTCAGAGGCTAATCTTCAGGGTCTGATTTCAGAGACTAAGTTTCAGGGTCTGATTTCAGAGTCAGTTTTCAAAGGCTAAGTTTTTAGAGTCTGATTTCAGGGTCTGAATTCAAAGGCTAAGTTTCAGGGTCTGAATTCAGAGTCAGATTTCAAACTTCACTAGGGTTTTAGAAACAAATCACACAGCCGCCAAAGAACTTGCTTATTTCTTCAACATATGCTAAAGAACAGAAAGTATATGACGAACTGAAATGAAGAACATAACAAAAATCCAGAACTGGAAAATGATAAAAGATGAACTGATATGCAAAACACAACAAAATCAGATCCAGAAATAAACAAAACGAAAACAGAAACAAGATCCAACAAGAACTGAAACGAAAATAAAAACTGAATCAAACAAAAAGAAAAGATAGGAAAAATCAGACCTTGGAACCCTGAGCTCTAGATACCAAATGACAAGAAACCCACTTGGATTCGAAATCCAAGCAAACCCCAAGCAACGGACAGAACCCCAAGAACCGCGAATTTGATTTTGTAGAAATAAAACCCTTCCAAGGCTACAAAGAAGACCCACAAAGAACTTGCCCTTGAGAACCTTTAAGATGAATCCTTGTAGTGTTTTGCTAGCAATGGAGACGCCACTAAGTTTGCCAAAACTTAGATAAGTCGATTCAAACTTGAAAAGGAGAATCCATCCCTTACAAGAATTCGGCCATAGCCAAAGCTTTAAGCTTTTGTGTTTTACAAATTCCGTGATTGTCCTCCAAATGAAAAAGAAAGAAAGCTTAAATAGTGTTACAAAGAGAAACCCTAAAGGCATAAAGACAACAATGCCCCTAAAGGCTAAATTACAAAAATACCAAAGTCTTCAAGTCTTCAAAGGCCTTTGAAGCTGATTTGGGCCAAGTGAAGTGGCTTTGGGCCCTCTCTATTGAAGCCCACATGTGTCTCTATTTGTTTGTTGCAATCGGCCATAAAACTTTGAACTAATCCCGCCATTGCTTCTCTGAGTCTTTTGGTCCTCTGCCTCGTAATTAGCCCTTCTGGTACTTGTAATGGGTTTTTTGCTTTGTTGTCGGCCTGGATCATGTCATTAAACTTCTCACTAAAGTAAGCTATTGGCTGCCTTTCTATCATAAGAACCACTCCAATGCCTATCCCAGATATGTCACACTCAATCTCAAATGTCTTCTCAAAGTTGAGTAGTGCCAAAACTGGTGCACTGCATAACTTCATTTAAGATCCTGGAATGCACGCTCATGTTCTTCTCCCCATTTGAAGCCAATAATTTTCTTCACTACTTCAGTCAGTGGTGCTGCAATACTACTGAAGTCTCTAAAAAATATACGGTAGAAGCTTGATGATCCATGGAAGCTTCCGACATCAACTCTGATGCCATCTGCACTTACAATAAAACCAAAGAAAATAATTCTATCCATACAAAAAGTGCATTTATCAAAGTTAGCATACATTTTTTTTTCTTATCTTAACACATCAAGAACATGCTTCAAATGCGTAACATGCTCATCTAATATTTTACTATAAACTAAGATTTCATCAAAATAAACTAGAACAAACATACCTATAAATGCACATATAACATGATTCATCAGTCTCATAAATGTGCGTTTGTAAGACCAAATGGCATAACTAACCATTCATACAAGCTATACTTGGTCTTAAATGCAGTTTTCCACTCACCTCCATCTTTCTTGCGAATTTGATGGTATCCAGTCTTTAAATCAATCTTACTAAAAAATTTGGAACCATACAATTCATCCAACATGTCATCTAGTCTAGGAATAGGGTGACGATACTTTACCGTAATATTATTGATTGCTTAACAATCAATGCACATACGCTACGTCTCACCTTTCTTAGGAACTAGAAGAACTGGTACCGCACTGGGACTCATATTTTCTCTGTTATACCCTTTCTCCATCAACTCTCATACTTGCCTTTGAAGTTCCTTCGTTTCCTCAAGGTTGCTTTGGTAGGCTGGTCTATTGGGAATGACTGAGCCAGGTATGAAATCTATTTGGTGTCAATACCTCTAATGGGTGGAAGCCCATTTGGAATGTCTTATGTCAGCACATCACTGAATTCCTGCAAAAGAGATGAAATAGACACAGGAAGCAAAGGGTAAGACTTAGTAAAAATAAACATGTGGCTCCTTGTAGACTAACAATAGCATAAGCTTGTTATCCTTGAAAGCTGTCCTCGCTTCAACCTCACCCATATAGAAACTTTTTTTTACTCTCCATTTTGTTTCCCATTCACGTTCACTCACACTTCCCTTGGGAACTGTCATGACCTTATCCTTGTTTTTCTCATTAGGTTCGGCCTTTGCCCCCTTTAGCTCACCACTCTCACTAGTTTCCTCCAATGTGGTGTTTTCCCTCATTCTCTCTTTATCACGCTCAAGTTGCAACTTAACTTGATCTTCATGGACTTGTGTAGGTGTAAGTGGGTATAAGGTAATGGGTTTTCCTTATTCTGAAAGGAGTACTTGTTTTTGAACCCATCGTGTATGACCTTCCTATCAAACTGCCACGGCCTGCCCAAAAAAATATGCCCCGCATGGATCGCTATCATATCACATAGAACATCATCCGTGTATGACTTTTTTTTTGCTCAAGTGATCATCATTCACTCAAGTCATGCTGATGTTCAGAGTCTAATACTGATATATTATGAGATGATCCAAGCCACGTATGGAGCATCGAAGGACATGGCCTCAATATAATGGAGCTATTGCAAGTCATACCAGATTAACGCACCAGCAATTCGAAAGTCAAGTACATTTTGACGAATCAAGTCGAATTAAGTCCAACACCAAAAAATTTGGCAGAGAAAAGACTTATTGGGCTTTTTTTGGGATAAAGTAAGTATATTAACCAAAAATGTACAAAAAGCAAATGGGCATACCCCAGACAACTAGAGAGGACAGACCCTCCTAGTAGAAGAACCAAAAGGCTACAAACAAAATAAGACCATCAGAAGATGTCATCGGGCATCTGCCTGGAGTGGTGAAGCCATTTATTATCATAAGATGGTTTCACCCTCCGTAATAAATTAGCACGAGTCCGAACAGAAAACACAATGTTACTAAGTAAAACACTGACAGGGCGAGGAGGCACATCATGAGTGCGGGCATTCCTCTCCCTCCAGATGTAGTAAACTGACGCAACAAACAAAAGCCAAATA